>PVHY01004597.1:0-92355 GCA_004024945.1 Uropsilus gracilis
CATTTTAAAGAGAGTCAACAACCATTTGTCTGTTTTGATGATAATGGGCCATGCACATGTCTCATTTTGAAGGATTTAATTTTTTAGAAGTTTCAATAAAATTTAGCACAAGGTAATACTTTATGCTTAACCAGCCCAGAAATTTTGGATGATGGCAAGTAATGAAGTGCTTATATTTTCATTATCTAACAGGCAAGAAAACAGCTTTGAGTTGTGACTTCATAGTACATCACTGTAGGGAAGAGAGTCTTGGTGTTGATGATAACCCTTAAACAAGCAGATGCTTGTGCATCCAGTGAGGTACCACATGGTCCTTCATTGTATATTTTATGATAAGTAGGCAATTACATGACTGTCCTGACAGAATGTGAGTCCCATGGAGCAAGATACCCTGTCAATCTTGCTCATAGTTGTGGCTTTAGTATTACATGATGAAGGAATGGTGGCTATACCTAAATATAGGACAGCTTGATTATCTTCCATCCTGACTGGACACCATCTAAGAAATAAAAATCTGAAGCATTGTCTCTGTCTACACACGGAAGAAACATCAGTACTTATCAAAATTATATAAAATGTCAGACCTGTGGAAACCATTATTTTTATTTTTAAAATGTTTATCAGATGATTCTGATCCACAGCTTGGAATGTCAACCTCTGATTTAGTGTTTTACAATTATACTTTATTCTCAAAGATAGTGCTTTCTCCATAGTCTCTATCATTTTTAAAAAATGAGATATCTTCTGATCAGATGCAACTCAAGGTTGCATTAGAGAAAGCATTTCCGCATAGCTTATGGATAGATAAGTTAAATGGGGATGCATTCTATGTTAATTCTAAGAGTCTATGATTCTAGCAGCGATGTTTAATTATATACTCTTTGCATATTATTGAGACCCTTTCCAAACCACATTTTCATTTACTTTACTTTCTGACACAGATTTTCTTTCTTTCTCTAGCTTGTTCTAAAATAGATCTATTTTCACACTTTCCTGATCCTTGAGCAAATCAGGCCTCCTTTGCCTTGTGTGTATTTACCAGTCAACAATGCAATAACATGATTGCTACCGTCTGCCTCTCTGTCACCTCCTCTTCCCCAGGACTTTACACAAACAAAAATATTTACTTGTGACTGTTATTTTTTTTAATCTTTTTACAATTTGCACTTACATTACTGATATTTGTTCATATTGATATTGTCAATACTAGCATCATTTATTGAGTACTAATCATGCTCCAAAATGTTATGACTATGATTTCATTTACTCATCTCAGCAATGTTCGATAGACCCTGTGGCCCCCATTTTACCAATATAAAAAACCTAGCATTTATCCTACTTCAGAAACTTGCTGAAAGTCATTTAGATAGCCAGTTTTAAGATAAACTTTATTACTTAGAGATAATTATGGTTTTCTAAGCAGTTGTAAGTAATAAATGTGGAGAGATCCCTTTTTCCTTTAATTTCTCCAAATGATAACATCTTATAAAACTGTAGTGTAGGGTCAAAAGCAGGAGACCTACATTGCTGGAGTCAAGTACAGAACATTTCCACACAGGGACCTTCCATGCTGCCTCTCTTCCTACCCCTCTTTCCAGCTTGTTTTACATTTCTGTACTTTTACCATTTCAAGAGTGTTATTTAATACAGTGTGTGACCTTTTGAGAATGACTTTTTTTTCCCACTCAGAATAATTCCCTGGAGATTCATCTAAGTTGTTGTGTGTGACAGTTTGCACCTTTTTATTGCTGAGAATCAGCCCAGGTTTTCAGACATTTTTTTCTGTCAAAAAATTTCTGGGTTATTCCCAATATTTTACTAGTATGCATAAAGTTGCAATGGACTGGTGTGTATTCCCCCCCCCCCACCCCAACATATCTCAGTGATTTATTTCTCTGGGATAAAAGCCCATGAGTACAATTGGTGGGTAATTCCTGTTTAGTATAGAAGAAATTGCCAAATTGCTTTCCAGAGTGGTTCTGTCTCTACCATTTTACAGTCCCACAAGCCATGTACCAGTCAATTGATATGTCTGTGTCTTCCCTAGCATTGGATGATGTCACTTTTTAATCTAGCTATCCTGATAGGCATTTAGTGATATTATGGTTTTCATTTGCATTTCCTTAATTCATTAAGGAAATTTCTTGAGTCTGTTCAAGTGGCAGCCATGCTCAGGATTGGCCGGTGCCTGGCTGGTGGCAGGAGCCTGAGATGGCTGCACCCAGTGTCCTCCTAACTTCTGCCAGCCTGCAGTCAGCTGCTGAGGGGATGGGTTTGAGGACCAGCTCACAAGGCCTCTGGAGACTTGTATTGAAACTGGCATGCTTACATGTACTCAGTGTTCTGTTACTCAAAGCATGTTAGGAGGTCACCCCAGATTTAAGGAATAGGGAAGCAAATACATTACTCTCTTGGTAGGAGAAGTTACAGAGTCAAATACCAAAGGATACTGAAACAGCAAGAGAGTTGGAGCCCATGTTACAAATGAACTTACCACATCAAGTATCTTTGATAAATATCTTCCACCTATTCGCCCCCCCACACACACATCATAAGACACTTTCGTCTTGCAAATAGTGCGCCTTATTTGACTATGAATTGGATAATCAATTGTGTGTGTTAAGAAATTGGATTAAGGATACCTAGACCCTTCATATTATCTAACTTATTTACAAAGATTTACCTTTGACATGTGCAGGATTTACTTCTACCTAAATTATAACGGGGCAGTGAAGATTGTATTTTCATCTTTTTTGGTAATGTTTGGTGTTACCTGGACTGATTTCAACTGAAACTGCTTTGGGGACAACCCCTAAATTTAGAAAATCCTCACTAGGTATTATGTGTGGGCCCTAAATAGGAGAAAAAAGATAGCTGCTGAGGATCTCTGCCCAGTAGGACACAGGGTTATATGGGAAAATATCAGGGACTGTGTTATGTCTCTCTTCTGACAGCTTTTTTCTGGACCTCAGGTACTTAGTATGTTTTTCTTCTCACCAGGGATGGCATGGCTCCAAGTCCTTCTACTACCCCATCCCCAACTTGCCCATACATTACACGATATGCTGCACATGTAATGATACACGTTAACGTCACCAGTGCACTGGGTGATCGTGTGATCTTGCCAAATGCCAGTGTTCTGGGGATGGTATTCTAATTAGAATTGTATGGGATTTTCTCATTTTCTGGTAATTCCACTCATTCATTAACCTGGTCTTGCAGGAGGTAGTGCAGGCCTCATGCCATAACCATTCTGTGACTTTTGCTAAGATGGTATCCAAAGCATAATCAATATCTACCAGTGATTTTGCCTCCTGGACAACTTAGAAAACAGCCCTAGATTGCTATAATTTCGTTTTTGTTGAAAATGTTGGAACAGAGCAGAAGAGCCTGGGGAAGATATGCCAGATATTACGAGTGGTAACCTGCATGTAGGTTTAGTGATTTGTTTTTTTATTTAGGCTTAGTTGTGTTTTCTAACTTTATATTATAAAACTGTATCGTAATTGTAAGAAAGATTAAAATTAATGGAAATAATTTTGGACCCATAGGTAATGATAATCAGAGTGTGTGTGAGAGAGGCTTTCAGACTTTACATATACACAGGGCACTGCTCAAAGCCATGACAGAAGGCTCTGGGATGTCAGCTTCATCAGTATGGAGAGCGGGGAGCAGGTTTAAGAAATTTTACCAGGTTTCATTCTTTGACGTTAATTCTGTCTGTTTTCCCTTGGGATCTTTGTTTTCCTCTGCCCTTCATATAGCATGCCAATCATAGTCAAAGATGATGCTTTTGACAGTGATGGTCATCTGGACACAGGGATGAAGCTGACAGTGCTCATATTCAGCCCTAAATTCTTTCAAATAGGAACCTTCTTTGAAGATTTCCAAGCAGCATGGAAGAGAATAGTGATTTGTGTTCTCAGGTTAGTAATAGCGAACTCCTTTCTTTTGTTGTCTGATGGGCAGGATGGACAAATATGTGACCTCTGAGTTTTCTATTGTAGTGAATCAGTGCAGCAAAGGAAAACACTGCATTATGAAGCAAGCATTCTATTTACGGCTGTGGGGGTCAATGGGATTCAACCAGATTAGTTGGGCAAGCAGTCAACATGAATTAATAATGGGTAAATTAGTAGTACAGAACCCAGACCCAAAACATAGCCAAGACATGGAAGAAATACTCCGGTTTAAGTCCCTATTAAGAAGAACTGGCCATAGCAGGATGAGGAAAAGAAGGAAATCGTGGTCCCCTGAGCCCCACATGAGGTGAAGAACTGTAGTTTTTCACATTCCAGAAACTGTTTCAGGGAGGATCATAGGCATTAAGTCATAGAATTTTCCCTAAACTACTTGGCTGATGGGCTCAAAGACTCATTCAAACCAAAGAAATAAACACAGAAATGCTGAGGTTATATTTTCACTTTTCCTTATTCCCCTCAAAAATTCAAGTTGTCTCCACAGCATACTTTTAACTACTTAAAGCTGTGATCATCTTCCTTTGTCCCCCAAGGCATTGAGATATTGATCTTTTCATTTTAATGTACATGGACATCAAAAATATATTATTTACACTCTGCCACTTCTTTTCTTTTTTAAAAAAAAAACCAAAGTAGTTTTGGGGGGATTGTTTTGTTCTTATATTAATTTGGGGGTATATCTTTGTTCCTCAATATGTGCACTTGTGATACTCACCCTCCCAAACCATCTGTACCCATCCTCTGCCCTCTTCCTCCTCTGTCTCCTCTGCGCTTCCTCTGTTCCCTTTGGTAACCATAAAATTCCCACCAATATTCCTTATACTCCCTTGTCCCTTTCTCCCTCTCCCCTCAGTATTAACATCAGAGTCCCCACTGTTTTTGCAATTCTAGTTTTTGTCAGTATTTTATTATCAAATTGTCTGATATGTAAATGTCCAACATTTGTTTTTGTCATTCTGACTTGCTGTAGTACACATTATTCCCTCAAACTCCCACCATTTTGCTGTAAATGACTGCATTTTATCTTCCCTTATGGCTGGATACTATAGCACAGCATGATTGTGTCACATTGTCTGGATCCAATCATCTGTTGATGGGCCTTTAGGCTGCTTCCATGTCCTAGGTATCATAAATGGTGCTGCAATAAATATTGCAGAGCATATAGGACTTCTGTGTGTGTGTGCATGCATGTGTATGTATTGATGGTTTCATATTATTTGACATGATGCCAAAGAGTTTTATGGTATTTCCATTTTCATTTTTTAAAAATGAATCCAGATCACTTTTTGTTAATCTTAATTTTCCTGTAGCTTTGACAATTCCTGAATACAATATCAACACATAAAAACCAGTCTATTCTGACTGATATACTATAATGAACAATGAAAAATAATTAAAAGTGCCATTTATAATAACATCAAAAATATGAAGTATTAAGGATAAATTTGACAAAGGATTGCAAAATGTGTAAATTAATGAAAAAAATTAAAGACTGTCTAAGTGGAAATCTCTAACTTATAACATGATCAGAGATTTCAGTATTGTGTTGCCAGTTTTCCTTTAATTGATCTATAGATTCAGTGCAAATCCAGTCTAAATGCTAGCAGTTTTTGAAGTTGACAAGATGAATCTAGTAGCTCACTGATAGGCAAAGGATCTGGAATAGCCAAAATGACTTTGGAAATTAAAGACAAATTTGAAGGACTAAAACTACCTGAGGTCAAGATTTTTAAAGCTCAGTAATCTAGGGTGTGGTGTCAGTGTCATGGTAGACAAATAGATTATGGAAACACCAGAGGAGAGTCAGAAATAGTTACACGCACATGTAATACGATATTCACAGACAATTTAGACAAAAGTGCAAAGACAGTTCAGTCGAAAAATGATTGTTCTTTAAAAAGTGGCTCTGGAAAATTAGATGGCCATAACCAAAAACTAAACAAACAAAATCCAACAATAAACAGCCACATTGAGCATTAAACCATACTTCATAGTACATATAAAAATGAACATAAAATAGATCATAAACATATGTAAAACCTAAAAATACAAGTCTTTAAAAAAAAACAGGAAAAATAATCTTCATGATATTGGGTTGGATAAAGAGTTTTAGATATGCTGCCAAAACCACAATCCATAAAAAAGTTTGATAAATTGGTCTTCATGAAAACTAGAATTGCTATTCTTTAAAAGAAAGCTTCTTTGAAAATATAGAGATAAGCCACAGAATGGGTAAATACATCTGATAATTGTTGCTTTCAGAATACAGAAATTGCTTTCAAAACTTAATAAGAAAATAATCCACTAAAAATGGGCAAAGGAATTATAAAGATACTCATCAAAGAAGAAATACAGGTGACAAACAAGTAAAAATGCTTAATATCATTAATCATCAAAGAAACACAAATTTAAATCCCAATGAGATAACATAATAGACATATTAGGGTGGTTCTAATTAAAACAACTCACCATAGCGAGTGTTGACAAGGACATGGAGGAAATGGAACTTTCATGCTCTCTTAGTGGGAACATAAAGTGACACAGCTGTGTTAAAAGATAATTTGGCAGTTTCTTAAAAAATGACACATGTGCTTACCACATGAGTCCTCCATTCCCAGCCCTGGATATTCCCCCAGAAGAAAAGAAAACATGTGTCTACAAAGACTTGTAGATGAAAGTTCCTGGCAGTGTATTTTATAATAGCCCAAGTCTTGAAACAACTCAAATACTTGACAAAGGAGAAAGGACAAAGTGCAGCATATTCACGTCCATGTTGATCAGTATGGGAGTAAAACATATGGAATTATTGATACCCACAACAACATGAATGAGTCAATATAATCACACTGGTAAAAGATGCAAGGCAAAATTAAAAAAAAAAAAGTACATACCAGGTGATTCCATGCATTTAAAACCATACAAAATGCTAATGAATCTATTGTATTCTAAGACAAATCTGTGGGGGCCAGAAGAGTGAGGAGGAGAGATGACTGAAGGTAATGGGTGTGTTCACTCTTGTTGGTGATGATGGTTGTTTTACAGGCAGAACCACGTGTTACACAATTATGTACATTTTTCACTATATTGAATTTAAATTATTTCTCCATAGGACTATTGGGGGGAAAATAGTAAAGTACTATGGTAGAAGGAAAATAGGAGTAGTATTGGGCATTTTGTGGGCACAAAGAAAGGAGTAGTCTTTCCCTCAAGAATGCTGATAAGGTTCTGCAGGGGAGGTGACCTTCACTGAACAGGGAAAGGTAAGTATTTCTTCAGACTGCTACAAAGACAGTATTTTCCAGGTACAGAGGCTGTGTCAGGGACATCTGAGAGGTATGAAGGAGCAGGACAAAAATTTTGAGGACTCAGAGATTTAACAGTCCGGCAGTTTCAGAGGTAAATGGAGTTAGACAAATAGAGGCCAGACCATAGAGATCTTGTTTGTCACCCTGATGTATCAGGATTTTAGTTTATAGACAGGGGAACTGCTGAACGCATTTAATTTGGGCCGTTACAGACCATATTCATTCACTAGAATGGATGCATAACCACATTAATTAAAGATATGTAGGATTTTCATTAAATAAGAATTTTTTTCTTGATAAAGACTCCATACAAACACTTCCTGGTAAAAGCATTTATTTTGAATGAACCCAAAAGAAATTTGATCACATGAAAAATTTGGCACCAAATGCCAGAGGTGCAGAAACAGTCACAGTGTACCTGGGTGTACATTCCTGGGCTTCTCTCCTGTTTTCTCCTCCACCTGTGGCTACACATGTTACATTCATCAGTCTTGTTACTTGTTTTTGTTTTTTTTTAAATAAAAGCTTCTGAATCAGAGAACACCCCTCAGTCTAAGTTGTGAAGGTGCTATGCTACAGAATCACACTAGAGTGAGCTGAAATCCTAGCTCAGCTCCCAAGGGATTTGGAAGATGTCTGTGTGCAGTGAGCTCCAGGGGTCTGAGGACACCCCCCACGCTGGGGAGCTTTGAAAAGCCCCTTGTGGCATGGAAAACTGACTTTTCAAAGACATCTATTCATCCTCGACTAAAATATTATACTTTGACACCACTAAAGGATGCTGGAAATAATATTCACATGAGGAGATTACGGAAGAGCTAAGTACTCTCATTACCATGTCTGCCTTGATTCCACCATAAATATTCCCACTGCTTGATAATCATCGTTTACCGTTACCCAACATACACTGAATTTTATTATCTTAGTAGGAAAAGCCTCATGTTTTCCTTCCTTCTGGGAATGTCCCTTTACCCATGTGTGTTGGAAAACTCCATCTCCAAGGGCAACCTCAACATGTACCTGGGGAAACCTAAAGATTTATCGCTTCTGACTTTTAACACTAGTGACTTAGTAAGCTTTTAATTGTTATTTTTGAAAACAAAATCCGGCATTTTAATGTTTGCTGAGTACTGGGGATGGTGATGAACATTAATCGTATAATATAGTAGAATTAATAGGATATGTATCATAATTTAATTTTAATATTTATTAACTTAGATACTGGGAGGGTTAATTTAACAAAACTCCTGAATTCTTAAAGCTCATGAGTTAAAAAAAAAATGAAATAAGATGATGGTGAAAACAGTTTCAGTTGCTTCATAACTTTGCCGTGATGACAATTATTGAATATTTAGTACTCAACTACCTTAAAATAGGGGAGAAGTTTATGTTATTATCTCTGCTTTTACTGTAACTCTTAGTTAGAAAATAACATCAGTCACATTCTCAGCCATCACTGGTTTGTGCAGATTTTAAATTAAGTCAAACCCTACTAATTGCCAGGTGAGAGTAAGGCTAGTCCCCTGCTGGGGAACAGTTGCGTCTCTACTCCCGCTATGCTGATGCTGACGTGGCCTTTGCTGTTGTCACCCAGTCAGGCATTTCCATGGATCCTTTCTCCAAGGTGAGCTCCCGCCTGGGCCACAGAGGCTCTCTCTGCAGATATTAAAAGGTATGAAGACGAAGTTACACTTATCCTTACATGGCACATATCTGCTGCCATAAAAAAGTTTCAGATTTTAGAGTCTTGTGTAGGCTTATTCTAGGTAACAAAGTCAAGGGAAATGGGACCTTTCTAACCCTCTCTAGGAAATAATTGTAACTGAATTTGCTGTCTGCCTGTTCACATAATATAAAAAATAGCCAGGTAAGTAGCTTTATTTAAATGTTACTGAAGTGTCATTTACAATAAATCTTCACGAAAATTCAGATGAGAAGAGAATTCTGTGTAACATGACAATAACCGGTGTCATTATTATATCTATAACAATTGATAATACTAATGATTATAGTGTGCTAAACACTTGTTATCATGCTTCAAGCGTTTACTATCTTAACTCTCTTAGTAACCTATGAGGTAGGTACTGTAATTTGTACCTTATTTACATCCAGCAAATATACCCTATTATCCAGTTCTAAAAACTGAATTTCTGAGAAATTAAGTAACTTACTCAGACTTACACAGCTTGTAAATTACGGAAGAAAATTCAATCCCAGACAGTCTGCTCTGAGTTTATGTTCTGAAACAGTGTTCCATATTGCCTTTTAATTATATAATCCTTGGAGGAAATCATCTTAAGGACTCCATAGGAGTTATGATTTAAACAGCATTAATAACTAAAAGAACTAATATTGCTACTATTTATTTAATACTTTGTAAGGTACTGTGCTAAGTACTTTGTATGTATCAGTTAGTGTTTTGCATGTATTATTTAGCCCTCTTAATAATGCTTTGTGGCAGAGATTATCATTCACATTTTGTAAAGAGAAAAATGAGGCTTAGAGAGGGTTACTCTCTTGCCCAAGGCCAGATAGTATGTTTAAGATAGCATTGAAAGCTAAGTATGTGACTCAAATGCTTGTAAAAGTTGAGTTAAAAAAAAAAAACTCTCAAATCAGACTGTCGCATGCATTTCTGCTCTATTATGTGAGTCATGCCACTTAATTTTGAATCTTTTAGTCAATAGAGATGACTTGAGCATATTAGAAAGACTGCAGATTTTCAAACATTTTTCTGCATTAAAAGTGTTTAAAACAGGGCCAGGCACGGTGGCTCGTGCCTGTAAGCTTTAGCCTATGAAGCGGCCGGGGCTAGGGATTGCGGTTCGAATCCCGCCTGGGACCCGTAGTGAGACCTAGTTCCAAAAAGATAGCTGGGCATGGTGGCGCACGCCTGTAATCCCAGCTACCTGGGAAGCTGAGGCTGGGAATTGCTTGAGTCTGTGCCGCTCCCCCCTCTCCTCCCCGAGGCAATGAGAGCCTGTGGTTCCACGGGCAAAAATAGCGAGATCTAGTCTCAAATAAAAAAAAAAAAGTGTTTAAAACAATGAGATTGATGTCTGTATAATGCTTTGGATTGTTGGACACGGAGTCCAGAGCAGGGGTTCTTAACCTTTGTAGCACCACAGACATTATTATAGTCTGGTAGCATCAGTCCTGCTTCAAAAGGAAAACGTGAGATTGTACCAAGTACAGAGAATGATGATGAAGCATTAAGTTAAAAAAAGTTAATTGAATTATGAATACAAATCTATTTTGCTGTCCTACTGTGCTTCTTTGTTAACTCATTAGCTGTAGCGGTGGATATAATTAATGACCTCTGTCATTTTAAACTGGTTATGAGCAAAGATAATATTTTGAAATATCAGCCATTATAATGAGATATGAAAATGTCACCAACTTCTGTTGGTGACAAATATATAAGTACTATTAATGCCACTGTGATCTGTCACTTCAATTCACTGAAGCAAATCCTAAATTTCAGTTAGGTGTTGGTGAAAATGCAGATCTGTCTTTTCTTCATCAGTTTTATAACTACATGAATGTCGTCCATGAACACCTGTAAATCTAGGTTTTAGCAAATCCTTGTCTAGAGGGCACTATTCAAACTCATGTTCCTCGAGCAATCTAACTTGCTATTCACATCAGACTCCAAACCATTTTTGCATCAACATTACACAAGGATCTGTGATTTCCTTCACTGCTACCACTTAGAGTCAGCAAGAGAAGACTTTCCCTGGGACCAAGGAGGCTTAGAAATCCTGTTTCTGCCTGCCTTTCCTCTTGTAGTTGGTTATTTGTCAGCTCTTAAAGAATGAAGATGAGCCCTCACCATCTTAGATCTTGTAATTCTAAAGATAAAGAACAAAACACACAGAGGTTCTAGGAGGGCATTGCACATGCCCACAAAACTGGTTCATGAAGGGCTACTGAGCAGTAGGAGCAGTTAATGGGAGACCTAGGAGTTCAAAGGAAGCCACTTGACCTTACAGTAATGCTGGAATTCATTAGAGTTTTACTTAACCCAAACCTTTTCTTTTTATTAGTGCAATAGGATGCTTGGTGATGTGGCATGCTGGTACATTTGTGCATTCAGAAAGTCACTATCTGCCATGTCCCAGGCACTGAGTTAGCACATCTGTCATTTGACTCTTGCCAATTCTTTGAAATTATGCCCGTTTTTCAAACTAGCAACAACCTGAAGCATGCGGTGGTGTTGATGTGCTTGTTAGTGATAGAACCAATCTATTTTACTTACTGTTCTAAGGGGTACAGCTTACTCTAAGCCTGCTAGACTGGAGGGGAGTGTCTAGTAACTGGTCAATTTTGTGTTTAAGTTTGTGTTAGACAAACTGATACAAAGGAATATATATTTCCAACTGACATTGGCTGAACTTGTTAAGAGCAGACAAACTGCATTTTGAAGTTCAGACTGCTATTTGGAAGCAGGAAAGCAGATTTCAGGTTAATGGATTTAGAGTCAGATTACTTAGTGCTTGACTGGCTTTTGGTAAATCTGTCATATGTTATGGGGGCTCTATAAATTCTATTTACTCTTCTGGTTTTCTTATGTGCTGTTTTTATTCACATTACCCACTTACCCTTAGTCTTACTTTTCCATTGTTTGTCTGCCTTTTCTTCCCCACCCCACCTTTCAGAAATTCCCTGTCACTTTTTCTCAGAACATGGCATGACTGGTAAAGCTTTGAATCTTGTGAAATACCTTCTCCTGCCTTTATGATTGGATGGTTTGCTCATTCCTACTGCCCCTCAGCTCAGGATGGTGGGTAAACTATTTCCCAGGCCAAAACTCAGTGCACCCACGTACTTTCCCTCCCTGAGTGATGTTACATACCCACACCCTGGCCCACTTCTGCCCTCACTACCCTCTGTCCTTCAAAACTCCTCTTAGATTTTAACCCCTATTACTCTAAGATAAACTTTTTAAAAGCTGGTCATCATATACCAGTTATTTTTAAAATTTTATTTCAGTGTTTACTCTTATTAAAAGTTTTTCAGTGACAATATTAGACTATACATAATTCATACATTACAGAAATACACTAAAGGAGAAAAATGAAACTATTCAGTCCCACATGTTCCCCTCCATTTCACGTGTGTTTCTCCAATCTCTTTTTTTCTTGCATCTATACCAACATACATCAGTATATAGTTCTATAGCTTGGTATGTTTATGACAATCTCTGCATATTTTCCTGCAACTTAACCTTTTACAAGTTTTACTTAGTCAGAGGTCAATTTCCAAAATACATAAAGTGGCACTTCTTCAAAGACAGCATAAATTGACAATACCTAAATTCCCACTTCTTCAAAGACAACATTCAGGTGGCCTGCAGGTACATGAAAAAATATCCGATATCACTTGTTACAAAGGAAATAGAAGTTTAAACCACAACAACTTATCAGCTCTCCTCTGTGAGAACGGCCCATATCAGAAAGACATAGCAACAAATGTTGGTGAAGGTGTGGAGAAAAAGGAACTCTCAACCACTGTTGGTGGGAATATAACTTGGTGCAACCTTTATGGAAACCAGTATGGAGAGATCATTAAAAAACAGAAATACATTATGATCTAGTGTTTGGCATTTACCCCCAAAATATGAAAACTAAAACAAAATAAATTATGTACCCCTATTTTCATAGCAGCATTATTCAAGTAGCTAGTTCATAGACCAAACTGATGTGCCAATGACAGATGACTGGATAATGAAACTGTGGAATATGTACACAATGGAATACCACTCAGTTGTTAAAAATAAGAAGTATTCCCTTGGGGACAAAATGGATGAATCATGCGGTGATTATGTTAAATGAAATAACTCAGAGAGTGGGACTAGTACTGGATGGTTTTGCTTATCTGTGGGGTATAAATAATCAAAGAAAGCAAATGGGTGAAGCACAGCAAAAATATGTCTCAGATTGGGAAAAATATCTTGTTATGACAGAAAATGGGGGTTGGGAAAAGAAAATGGTTTAGGGAAAAAAAAAGGGGATAGAATATCAGCACTGGAGTTTCGGTGAAGGATGAGTGAAGCATGTACATATTGAGGTGTAAAGATGTACCCATGTTCCTATAAAATTGTGTAACTAACAGATCAATAAAATTTGAGAAAAATATTTTGCTTGATTACATTTCAGACATAGTATCATGTTAATGCATATAGATATACCTTAATTTGAAAGTAGTATAATCATTTTATGTATATGCCAGAATTTATTTATTCTCTCCCTTACAGATGGCTGTTTGAGATGTTTCTCTTACTTTCTACTGTCACAACAGATCTGCACTGAATGTTCACATATACTTTAGCTATCTATATAAATACAGTGTGTAGTATTTATGTGTATCTATGATAATATTAAAGGAAACTTCCAAAGGAAAACAGCTAAGTCTGTAGTTCTGCTACTCTTGCCCAGTAGCTTCGACTGTTCTATTTTCTCTTTCAAACTTCAGCTTTTTATGTATGTGATTTTAATCACAGTGTTTTTTTAAAATCACTTTATATTTCCTTGTTCCTTTGAACATTGTTTTGTAAAAACATTTCCATGTTGATAATTTTTCTGGCCTAACAGAACTGTTTTCTGCTATGCTGATACTCTGGTTGATATTGTTTCTTCTCTCTCTGCTTCTCCCTGTGTCATCATACTTTACCAGTTTGAACTTTGACGTAACTTCTGTTACATAGCATCTTTACTCTCTAGTTTGGGACCCTTCTGACCAGAGGTTGTTTCATCCTCTACAGTTTTTCCACCTCCTCTTTGGAGCTCAAGGCCCAGCACACTCTTCTTTGCTCAGTAAATAAATGATCTTTATTTGCAAGTGAGAATCTTCTTAGTTATTTCCCTAAGAATTTTCTCCACATTGCAGCACCTCTATAAACACTACCTCTTGGAAAAGCATGTGCTCTGTTGATAATCCATAAATGCTATGATGCATTGTACATGTAATTTATATTCACAGCCACTTATGCAGTGCATTATTTAGGCAGTTCAGCACCAAGGAGAGTGACT
Source organism: Uropsilus gracilis (assembly GCA_004024945.1). Lineage (NCBI taxonomy): Eukaryota > Metazoa > Chordata > Mammalia > Eulipotyphla > Talpidae > Uropsilus > Uropsilus gracilis. The sequence goes on from PVHY01004597.1 coordinate 14,317, forward strand.
ATTTGCTTTTGCTTGGGTTCAAGGTCAGTGGAGGATTTACTGTGTTTAGACCTCTCTAGTGCTGTTGGCAAGATGTAATTTTTCCATAATATATGAAAAGCCAAACCTTATATAAACATACTTTAATAATGGTGAAAGCACTGGCAGAGCTGTACACTGAGGAAATATTAAAGTTCAAACTCCTGTAGCTTAGACTTAATTGAAGCAAATAGTCTTCCTATTTACATTTGGGTTGTTTGTTTTAATATCAATTCTTGTAGTGGGTTATCACATATCTTCCATTCCTCTACGCATAACTACTTAACGGCCTCTTCCAAGATTCCATGTAGTGCTTGTCTTGTCTCTAGGCCTGGGACAAATTTACGTTTTCCTTTGTGTGCCTTGGAAAGTCTTACCATGGTGTCCTGACTTCCTTTCCTCTGCATATCTCCAGTGCCCAGTGGCACCTCTTCCTCATTAGCTATTGGTTCACTGAAAAAAAAAGTGACTTGAGGAACTTACAAGAGTTTTGAAATTAGTCATTGTTGTGTTTGTGAAACAGGTTCATAGACTAATTCTGGGTTTATCTAGAATTATTTTCAGAGAATCCTCAGAACGTCATGATGTCTTCAGTAAGGAACTCTAGCTACTCTTTGTGCCTTGTAGAATCAGTAGATTTTACTGAAGTGGAATTTTTTCTAGAAGAGAAAAGAGAGGGAAAATCAAGAAGAAAGGGATCTTTTTTTTTTTTTTTAATGCAGAAAGGGACGCTAAATACATCCATTTCCTCTCTGCATGTTGCACTACTTATCCTGCTTCACCTGTCCATCCAAGGCCAGGAGGAGAAGATTAAGTCTCTTCAAGGAACACTAGAGCTGCCGTGCTTTTCCTGTTGTAGTGTAGGAGCTATTTGAGTTCAGCCTTGATCATCCTCTCAAGGACTTTCAATAGGACTTGAGGATTTATGCCTGAGCACCCCCTGGGATGCACCAATTAGAAAATCTACTACAAAAGCTGCTTGAAAGAGTTTCTTGAGTTAATATGAAATGAGGGTCTTCTGTCTTCCAGTGAAAATGTTTTGAAGAATGTGATTTGAAGGGTGCTTAAAATTCTATGTTACCTGTAATATCATCTCTATTAACATATGGTAAGATTTGTAATTCTCATAATTATTTGTACAAGGTTAGTTATCATGTCTCTAAGAAGTGCTAGTAGCAATGCAAATGAATTCCTCATCAGGTATTGTTGCAGTAGCCTTCTGATAGCTCCCTCTGCATCCATTCCCATCCCCCTCCCAGTATTTTTATTACAATTGTCTGGGTGTTGTTTGGGAGACACTTCTGTGTGAAAAGTAGTGAATGAAAATGTTATTTCTATTTAAATGTGAAAGATGGATAATTAAATAGAATGGGTTAATATTATCTTCACCAATTAATCTTTTTAACTGATAATTTAAAAATTAGTTCCATAATTATTCTCTGTATGGTGCTAGAAAATAACAGTTAGCCACATAGCAGATGTTTTCCGTGTAAGATAGTTTTTCACGTAATATCACAGAGCTTTTTCATGGATTACTGTATTTTTTATGATAGGCTGGACCATATAACTGCATATTGGTATGCTAAAATTTTAAAGTAATAAAGATTCATTTATAAAATTATAAATACATTATGTGCTCTTTGAGGTGGGGTAGAAGGACTTTTGAAAGTATTCATACTGTAAAATAAAGAACATGGTATGCCCAAATCTTTGTAATATTTGAAAACACCATATTATTAGTAGCATTTGTAATGTATTTTTTCTTTTAAAATACATATTTTCAAGGAAACTAATTATGATGAATTCAGTTTTTAGATTAAAGTAAGTATCCTATAGAAGGGAGGGAAAAATGGTTTATAAACATAGCCTCAGAGACATTAGAATTGGTTTCAGTGAGGCTGATCCTCGTTGTGAGACTCGAAGCAGCATAAGAATAGGCCCTACGTTATTGTGTGTGTTGCAGTATAAGGGCCTTTGTGTGTTCTATGGGATTGGCAAATTAGCTATACATCAATTATAAATAATGAAAGTCAAGGTATATTCAACCTATGCACAAATTATGACTAGCTTGCTATCATTTGTGTATGTGCTACCCAGTCTTTTTATCCCCTGGAGCTTTCTGGAAGGTCAAACTTGGTCTCCTTCCTTTTGGAATATATCCTACTTTTTACTGTTAGTATATAAAAATGGGCAATGTACCTGACTTGTGCATACAGGTGGAGTCCTTCAAGTGGTTGAGAACAGTGTGACTTGAGTAGCCTGGTAGAGTACTCAAACATTCGTCACCACCAATTGACAATACAGAAATTCCTCAGAGATTGACACCAGTATTTGCTTGAGAAATTTGTGTAGATGTTAGTTCAGTGTGCAGGCTGTCTGATAGTTAATACAGATACCTCAAGTTAAGTAGCCTCTTTCTTAATATTCAGGACCACTAAGGTCCCAAGTGGCAGATCTTCCTACTGTCCAGGACTGGGAAAACTGAAAGGACAACACGATACAGCAATACAAATTTAAATCATTTTTCCAAATTCCATCCTGATTTGTGGATATCCTTTAAAGGTTTAACTTGATTTTATTATGCGTAGCATTCATTACCTTGATATTGGAAAATACAAAATGCAGTGGGAAAAATATTTGTTGATCAGTATTCCAAAAAATAAAAAAAAGTTCAAATTTACAACTACTCACTATAAATCTGCTGTGTAGAATCCATGTTAGGCTTGACCTACATTAGAAAAACTGTCTTTAAGTTTACTTGATTCAGCCATGCTTAAGTGAGGGTTTATGTTTTTTTTTTTTAATTTATGTAAAATATTTTAAATTGTATTTAATTGTAGTAGCAATAGTTCACAGCACTATATATGATTTGGGATCATAGTTCCCTACTTCTTCAGATGTGGGCTTACCAGATCACACCCACCACCAACAGGATCAATAATCCTCTACCACAGTCCATCAGGCCACCTCACCCCTTTGCTCCCTGCCTGCAGGTGACCTTGATTCCACAGTGGAATTTTGAGTGCTTGTTTTGGTTTAGATTTGTCTGTGCTTTTTAACACATTCAAACTGAAGTCAAAGTTTTATATTTTATTAAGTTACCGAAGCTTATATTGAAGTTGTATATTTTACTTAAGCCTACATGAAGTGAGAGTTGGAGCAAGAGATGAGTTGAGTTGAAAGGTTGACAAGCCACTGTTTCATCTTTTTACTACCATAAAACTAATATCTTTCTGCCTGTCCCCCAACTCTGGACTTCAATAAGGGATCAGCACCCCCATTTCCTCTTGTTTTAATGAACCCGGAACCCACATTTTACTCCAGTCTTGTACAGAGTTCAATAGTTTCCCATCTAGAATGTCCTCTTAGGTGGGCTGATGTAATTCACCAGACAGATGCCTCTTGACAGTTCGTCTACTGCTGTTAGCACAGGACTCTAAAATGGAATAGTTGCTGGCTATTCCCATGGTCAAATTAAGGACGTTATCAGTAATATTTTTAGAAATTAAAAAAAAATTCCACTCAATGAGTTCTTCAAGTCTTTCTGATTTGAGAAAATTGTCTTACTGACAACACCTGTAGAACATAATCTGTTGACTAGCTATTTTCAAGGGAACAAGCAAACTACTACTGCACTTCATTTGCAGAAAGTTTTGATAATTTTCTTGCTATAATTTGCAAAAATAAAAAAAATTACAATAAGCTTTTTGGATTTTCTGGCCTTCATTAATAATTAAAAGATCAATAAATGCACTGTAGCAAAAGTTTCCACACAAATATAAATGTGTACAGTTGAATCAATAAGGTACATTAAACGATATTCCCTGCAACCAAGCTGACAGAGAGAGTGAGAGTGGAAAGTGGGTTTTAAAAAAATCAATAAAAGAAGGAAAATGGAAGGAGTTAGACCTGAAAATGGATTTTGATCATCAGTCTTTATTGCTCATTTTAGCTTCTCTAATGTTACATTTTTCTAGGAGCCCTGAGGAAGCAAGTGTTCTTCTTCCTGTGCTGTGGTCAATGCTAAATGGAAGACTGTGCTCTCTGAAGCCTTCACCTTGAACGACCTTCTGTGGGATTAGATAATATATGTTGTAACTGTTTTTCCAAGTTGAAGGCTTTGAGTTATTTTTCTCCACAGCTTTTCATCTTTCACATTTGATTCTTGCTATACATTTCCCTTTTTCTTTCATACCTCTCCTTTCCACAAATCCTTGTATAGTTTAATACTTGTATTTCATTAGTGGTGACAAATGTTATTATTTCTTTAAGTTTAGTAAGCACTGTAATGTAGTTGACTACTTCATTGCTATATATATATATATATATATGTATCATAGAAGGATTTTTTATGTCTGTTCAGAAAAGTTAAGTTATAATTGCAGTCTATAAAGAACCCAATATTAGATTGTTTTCTTAAATGTTATGCTTTCACCAACATTTTTTTTTTTTGAGACTAAGTCTTGCTGTTTTTGCCCGTGGAATCTCAGGCTCACATTGCCCGTGGTACCACAAACTCAAGCAATCCCCAGCTTCAGCTTCCCAGATAGCTAGGATTATAGGCACATGCCATCATGCCCAGTTATTTTTGGGGACTAGGTCTTTCTGTGTTGCCCCAGGCTTGACTTGAATCGCAATCCTCAGACCCCACCGCGACTCCATAAGTTGTCGCTTACAAGCACACCCCACCTTGCCTGGCCTTTTCACCAACATTTAACATTGACTGTTTTGATTACTGTTTTATAGAATAAGAATATGTTCTCTACATTCTGCAACCTGTTTTCCACTTTTAAATGGCAGGGTTTTTTTTTTTTTTCTGATTAGTTGGGCTATCAAAAAAATTTATAAGCAAATGCTGTCATCTTTCTTTGGAGCAAAGCAGAGGACACATAGAAAACAGAAGAATACCTGCCCTATGTAGGGTGGGAAGGTGTCCTGATGATGTATCTTAAACTGATTTTTCTCACCTGTAAATGCATAGCATGAGATCTTCAAAAATATAATTAGTACCAACAATAAGTTTCCCTATTCTATGTCTTCCATAGCTATTCTTTATCCTTGTGGATATACCCCATATATCTTTGTTCAAAACAGAGCAAAGTGGAATCTCCATTACATCACATTTTATTATAGTTTCTTCAACAGAAATGCTCAGTTTCCCAGTTAATAGTGGTATACATGCTGTGATCTCATTAAATGATATAGATTTGTTACCATCTACATGCTCATATCTGCAATATTAGTCACTAAAAATTCTTTAACTCTGAGTGTTCTGAAAGCAAATGGCAATGGTCAGAAGTTGACTGCTGGCCCTTCTTGGATTTTGCCTCATTGCCTTTTCCAGGTTGACTTCCTTAGGAAAGCAAGACGGTGACCACATAGCTGATTCCAAATATCCCTTCAAGTTTGAAGGAGGTGAATTAGATTTAACACATTTTTGTTTCTCTTGGTTACAGATAAGAATTTACAATTTTTGGGGAATTTTCCCATTGGGTTAGGTTACAGACAGTTTCTATGGCTTCTACTTAGTCTCCTCAGCAGGATGAATTTCCAGAAAGTCCTTCAAGGTAAAGAAGTGGAAGAGATCTTTGTTCTAGCTACAAACAACAGTAGCTTAAAACAACAGAAGTATGTTGTCTTATAATTCTGGAGGTCAGCAGTCTGAAATTAAGATATGGTTGGAGGGCTACCTGAAGGGAGGCGCCTTCTTTTCCTCTTACTGGCTTCTGGGAGTTTGCTGGCCATCCTTGATTTATGCTGCCGCTTTTCAGTATCTTGTTCATACATGACTTTCTGGCTGTGTGTTTATATCTGTTCTCCTCTTCTTATAAAGACACCAGTCACATTGGATCAGCGTCTACCCTAACCCCTTTATCATAACATGATTACACCTTCAAAGGCCCTATTTTCATATAAGATTAGTTTCACAGCTGTTCATTAGAGCTTCAGCATGCCATTTGGGGGGAAATAACTCAGCCCTTAATAATGGAAGCCATTTTTATGTCTAAATGCAGAGAGCTTATGGTAAGAGGTTGAACCTGAAGATCAGCAATCGAGCAATATATTTTCAAAACAAGTCTTTGGTCTCAGGAAAGATGAGAAAGAGTTTTAAAGCACAGTTCTTTTGGTACATTGAAAAATTGGGTTTGTGCTTTTCTTTAGTGCGTTCAGACTAAGTCAAAGATAAATCACCACATTGGATGTGGCTTACTCTAATACCTTTTGATGCTTCTGACATGTTTGTAAAGCCCAAGATTCATTTGTGCATAGACGTTATTATCTTTGTGTGGAAAATAACTGAGCTGATGGTTTTTCTCAATATCAGTTACTGGGCCTTCTACACACCATTGCTATAAGGTCTTTTCTCTTGCTGTGGAAAGTATTTTATGTATTACTGTTTGTTGTGATTTGTTGTTGTTATTGTTCCTCTGTGTGGATAGTGTAATTATTTAAAATATATGAAATTATTATATTTTTGTTCCTCATTCCCAACAATACTCACATTTTTGTGAAAAATGGGGTCTGGTCATCCAGCTATCAAGGTATACCCCAGAAAGAGGTTAACTCTTAACAGTGTGAAGGCAGGGCTCTGGGAAGATGCCTAGTAAATTGTGAGGTTTATCTTATGACTGGCTGTAACTATTAAGTGTGGACTGTCTTTTACTCTGTTTACACCCTGGTACAATTAGATGTAATTTGTATCAGCAGTGGGAGCTGTTGCTGCATGTAACCTGGCCACTCACTTTGTCACCGCCAGAGTCGTTTGATGGGCAGGTGATGACTTTGCTTTGTCTTGCTTACCTGGGGAGGACTGAAAGGCCAGAGAGAATACAGTGAATACTGAGGCCAGAAAAATCAAGCAAATTAATAGGCATGTTGCCTGAACCCATATTCTGCCCTTAAATTTTTTTGTATACTGGCTTAATTCTTGTGGGAATTTTCAGTTATGAAAATCTTGAGGCAATGCGTAAGGTTAGTTTTCTTCACTTAATAGCACTTTGCCTTTGTTCTTTTTTAAGGGTGTTAGTTTGGATATTGGTTCCCAGTGTTAAGTGGCTGAAAACTAGTTTACTTAAAACATTTTTTAAAAAAGGTAGGAAGTCAGTTGGGTGTTCATCCTTTCTGGTATGTGTGTTTCAATAACTGAGGAGAAAATGAATTTCTACAAGAGGAAGTATATTTTAGAGGTTTGAAATGTTTATACATTGATTTCTAATTGTCTTTGGTACGAAGAATTTAAAGGTGCATACTGTAAACCAAGTAAGGTAGATATAGTTTCGATATATTTTCTGTCACAGAATGCTCAGTCAGAAGAAGTAGGGAAGACCAAAACCAGAAGCGAATTAATTATTGAGTCACAAACCAGGAATGGATCTCTGGAGTTTATCTGATCTTCCTGTGTCTCTGGGCAGGTCTGCTGTTGGCTCTGTGAGGTGGTGCCAGCATCAGCCCCAATAGATATGTATTTTAAGGGCTCACTGAGTAGTTGTAGGAGCAAGTTGGGCTTGGTGAGGTTGAAAGGCTTTTAGATTACATTCACATTACAGATGACTTCTATAAGGTTTGAAGTGAATTCTGATGCTGTTAAATATTGATTTTAATTTTCTTTCCCTTTTCCTTCTCTGCTTGGGATAAAATGTTAATTAACCCTCACCTGTAAAACTTGTGGGACACATATTGCTTGTTTAATTTAGACTACAAGCCCATGGGGCAAACTCTTTTCTCTGCATGTAGAGGACCCCAGTGGCAGATCTGTTTATTATTATTATTATTATTATTATTATTATTAATTATAATAATCATGATGTTTGGCTAAAATATTATGCTGATTGCATTTATTCAGAAGTGATCACTTTAGTTCTTTTTAACTTAAAAACCTTTAATTTTGCCTTAAGCTGGGTTAGACAGTGACTTTATAAAGAAGGCTAAGCTAGACACTAAATTGAAATGTATTTTGAATGCATTTTTGAATTATGTTGGTTATTCTGAGCCAAAAGCAGTTACACCTTCAATATAAAGTATGTTTTAATCATTTTCAATCTCCTCTTACTCCAGAATGGCTAAGTGGATTTTTTTCTCAAATTATTTCTGAAGAAAGAAATAAATAGGACTGGGACCAAACTTAAAAAGATTTGGCTGAGGAAGGAAGTTATGACTGAGTAAAAACAGATGGCTGTAATATTCTCCTTAGAAATATCTGCACCAGGAACTTTTCAAAAATTGTAAACTCTGTTATTTGCTACAGAAGGTCCTATCCATGGAAAGAGAGAGAACTGGGGCACATATCAGAATAATTTGCTCTAAAAAATCTTGGTGAAATATCTCAACAGAGAAAATGGAGTTCATTGAGACTGATTTGGAAAGGCCAGCTAAATGAGTGAAGTTTAAGTTAGAGTCATCTCTTGTGTATGGAAAATTGATATGATTACCCAAACACCATGACCTGGAACTGGCAGGGGTTCTAGGCAGTGGGAGGAACTCAGAAGAAAGGTGGGCTTAGTGTGTCTGTGCTTATTGTAACTGATGACTCGTTATTTTCATTCAGACAATTGTTGGACTCCTATTGAAATGGGTGTTATGCTGAGTATATACAGATGGAAAAGATACTGCTCTGTCCCCAAGGATGCAACTCACCATAAAGAAAGAGAAAGCAATGTTGAAGATCAGGGGGATGTTCCTGGGGATCAGTGGGAGTACTGAGAATGCAGAGCTGGGAGAATATGGAACAGACCCCAGATTCCTTGTTTAAGCATCTGGTGTATTGCTGGTGCTATCACCTAGAGCTGAGAATAAGAGCAGAGCATCAGGTTCATGGGCAAAGACGAGGACATGCCTGATTTGCTATGCATAAACAGTACTTCTGTTACAAGGCCAGCCTGGAGACACTATCTTTCTTACCTTCCTTTCCTTCTTTTTCCCCTTTTTTACTGCTTTACTATAGAAGAACTTAACTGGTCAACTACAGCAGTGTTTGGATCATCATTCATATATGGTAGATAAAATTGTGGGGATGGAAAAGATGCCTTCTGCCCCTTGGGTAGGGAAGACCCTTCTAAGAGTGCAAGCTAACCTCTCCCTACACATGGGATAGAGGAGAACCTTCAGAAATGAGGGAATTTTCCAGATCAGGAGCAGAGAAGAATCCCCTCTGGACAGTGGGAGGCAACTCAAGAGGAGATCCAGTGCAGAAGGGACTTTTATCATTTAGAGTTCACTCTTTCCTCTTGCTGAGACAAAGTTTTATTCATTTCCTCTATCAGGCAGATGTTACTGTTTTCAGGCTAATCTCTTGCTGCTTGTTTTCTTCAATACTTGCCCTCAATATATTAACTGTCTTAATTTGATTCTACTTTGATTAAAACTGACTTCTGGTGGGTGATGGGGAGATACAACAGAGAATACATTAAATGAGCTTGTGCTTATTTAGGGTATGTTTAGTGCCAACTTGTTTTTCCATATGTAACCAGAAAAAAACAACAACAAAATGTTATCAGATATTTTATTCATTAGATGGAAAAACAAGAGAGGTTACTGATAGGATATTTGAAAATTCCTTTTTCCTGTCATATATGGATTAAGTGTTTCTACTGCTAGTCCTATTTACATAGACATGTGCCTTCTCCAGAAATGAAGCAAGGGAGAATGTTTTACTTAGATCCAGCTGAATTATCCCAAATGCCAAATTTGCAGATTTGAGTAAAGGTTTGACTATAATTCAATCAAATAATAGTATTTTAATTTGAGTTAAATAGATATTTATTTAGATTTCTTTATATTGGCCTACATGATTATATGGAGCACCTATTGAGAAAATAAAAGTTTAGGGAGTGGTGGATATTTGACATATTCCATTTTCTGTTCCATGTTTTGCTACTTTCTTACTGACTGACCTCTGGAAGTTATTTTTCACTGGTCTAAGTGACTCTCGTGGTTATTATGATTATTATTCTTGATCGAAGGCATAAAGCTGAGAGGAGCGCAGGTTTGAGTTGGAGGGTAACTGTGCCAAGGAACTCATTGGGAGCTTAACTGGCCAAGGAAAGGGCAGAAATTTTCTCTCTACCTTCTTTTCCCAGTTAATCAGATCCTATTTCATGTATCTCCACTGTGCATTTAAAATAACTTGGACAAGGTATTTTACAGATATGCATGGTTACATTGCAAATAAGTGGCTCATTCCTTCTCCAACTTGTGCTTTATGTAACACTGATGAGTGACATATTATGCCAATGAGTTAGTGATCAGATAAGTCTTGGGGAATACCACTTGCCAATCCCCTCTCTCAAAAATTCTAGTGCATTTCACCATCTCCAAGAACTTCAGCTGTGAGTAAATATGGTGGCTTTTTAGCCCAGCAGTTCTCAAATGAATTTATTAGATTTCTATTTTACTCAGAATCTATTACCATCCCACAGAGTCCTTGATTTCAGCACAGTTGATGGGAAATACACTGATGTATTTGCCCCAGCTCTCCAGATGTTCACAGAGGGGGCAGGGCATTAAATGCCAGAGAGATGAGTACTACGCCAGAATCAGATGCACGTCACAACCCTATAAATTCTTACAAGCTAAAGAGGGCTGAAAACTAGATATAGAGGGAAATTAGTCAAATACTTTTTCCTGCTCAAAGTCCTTAAAGTGACATGTGCTGCTGTTTTGTTTAGATTGTCTTTGATTCTACAGTCAGCAAGATAATTGAATAAAAATGAGTTTGAGATTTTCCCTTTTTTCTTTCATGGTGAGGACAATGAATGTGTTCCAAGTTGTGTAAATCATAGGGCACTTGCCCTATGCCCACCTCATTCTTGTCCCTTCAACCCTCTTCAGGGAAGAAAGACAAAAAGAAAGGAGCAAAAGAAAATAGAAGTGGAGAAAACTGAATTTATAAAAGCCCACAGGGTATTAAATCCTGTCAGCTGGCGCCATGTCTTTTAGTATGTTGAATGATCGTACATTTTCTATAGTAGAAAATTGTGTTAAGGGAGGTTTTGTTTTAGATTTAGAATGATTTCCTCTTCTGGATTGGAGATATTAGTATTTATACCAGATGTGCTGATATTCATCTGGGTCATTCCAGTTCTATGACTAACCTTAAAATTGGGCTTCTTTAAGATGACAGAATCAGTGAGTAATGCCTTAAATTAATAATAGCAGCCAAAGTCATTTTAAACAGTGCTCAAAGTTGATAGTACTTTTCCAGTGGCTTTATACATTTAGTTAAAGACAGAGCAATAGAGCAGGCCAGGTACACTAGAGAGACTGCCTGGTCCTGTCTTGCACTTGACCATCTGGTCTATGGTTTATTCCAACCACTGCCTTCTTCACACTTCTGTCCAGCCATCCCCCTTGCCCATCTTGCTCCTCAGCACCATCTTTTGCTATCCCTGTTCTGCTGGGGACCTGGCCTCAGGGAATGCCATGTCCAAACAAATTTTCAGCACTAATTTATAATGACAACCTAATTATACTATCTACGAGTCAAGTAGAAAAGAACATGGATTGAACTCATTGTAATCTATGTCTGCTCTGTCTGGGGAGAGTGAGGATGAGGCATTTCCGAGTGTCCTTGCAAAACAAAATTCTGCGGGATTTGGAAAGGTTGAGAATCGCCTGTTGTTGGATCTAGAGGAAGGTGTTGTTTTCTAATTCTTGTTGTGTTTAACTCGTGTGATGAGGAATTAGCACAGGATGGCCATAGAAAAGGATGTACTCTGACTCCATTAAGATAATTTGGGGGCCCGCCCACTGTCTGCAAGCCTGGGTCCCGGGCCATCGGGGCTCCCTTGCCAGCGGGGAGCAAAGGGGATTTAGGTTCTTGGGTAAGTCCCCTAAGCCTGGTGAGCCCCGGAGGGGGGATGGGATGGGGTAGGTGGCTCCACCCACCAGCGGATGGCTGCTTCACAGGGCGGACATCTGCAGCTCAGATCAGCCTAGCCATGTTGCCCTCTGCTCCTAGCCCAAGGGACGCATGGGAGGATGCAGGCTTGGCTGTCCAGGTGCTCCCCCGCTCAGGGAGGTACAGGCATGCCGGCAAGCAGGGTGGGGGGGGGTCTTCCATTTCGTTCTTACTCCAGCTAAACTTCAGAGGATCAAGAACATGTGCAACACAAACCCCAACATAGAACAGGCGAGGGACCATGCAAAAATCTAGCCCACAAGCCTGAAATGAACGTAGCAGATGGAGAACAGAGAGAATCAGTGCATGCGAGACAAGAGAAACAACGCTAGAGACACGATGTCACCATGTGCATTTAAGCGCTCACGGGGCCCAGAAAACCTAGGACTTTTTGGAGATGCCTTCCCACACTACGGGAGAGGAGAGGATGACCAAAGATGGGGTAATCGGCCCCATATCAGAACTGCAAACGGAGGCAGAGGAGATGATCTTCAAAGGCCATTCACAGATGCCTGTATTCACAGAGAAACTTCTTGACCAACACTGGCTGGGGGGTGATACCCCCTAAATCTAACACCAGAGCCATAAGGAAAAGTAACAAAGCAATGGAGATGGAATGGGAGAAGATGGCCTGCAGCAAGAAAACATGGGCAGATCACAAATGAATATAGACTGGCCACCCAAGGCAAACTTAAGACTGAAAACCTACCACCAAGGTTCACCTGGTTCCACAACACAGTCCCTCATCCAGTGAAAGGACACTGCCAAAGGAAAGAGACTAATGGACTTAGCACAACTAGTAAACAACAAAGAGTGGGGTTTGAGAGAAAAGAAGGGGCACCAGAGGGAGGAGGGTGGAGGAGATATCCCAAAAGAACACTTACAGAGGTTGTGATCTAAAGAACAACAACAACAACAAAAGATAATTTTGGGAACATCTGCCTTTGGAGAGTCTGAGATGGTGAGAAGTACCCCATGATACAATTGAAATGACAGTATAGGTGGGAAGAAACTACAGAGAAGTTCAAGTTGTTCCTTGGTGCGGGATTTTGGTCTTGAGGCCAAAGTTCAAATGTTTTACCTAATGGAAGCATGCTTTATTCAGTCCTTTCCTTTAGGACTGAATTATTATCACAGGAGAACTTGGTCCCCCCCCATCTACCCTATCCTCCTTGTTTTTTGGTTGTTTTAAGTTTATGTATCACTCCAGTGTGATTCAGGTGCTCCCCAGTATTTTATTTCATAAACTTGTACTGATGAGACACTGGTTGCTGAATGACTGTAAAACCTTAAGCCTTTTTCTTTTGGTGTGGGCTATTCTGTGGGTTTACATTTTTTCCAGCTGCATGACTGTACTTTGTTTCTGTCTCTTGTTGTGTAAATATGTGGTTTGCTTTGAAAAATAATGTTGTCATCATAAGCAGCTTGGACCATATCTGGTTACCAAAACAATCGGGGGCATCCATACTATGGTCAAGTGTCTGAGGCTGATTGGACAGTCGAAGGCAGTAGTGCTATGACAACAGCTGAACAGTGTCACTTCTCTTGCAGATGCTGCTTACGTGTGGGAGATAAATTTGACTCAGGAGACGAAAGACATGCTCCCATTTTAAAATTCATACTGTCCAATTTCTTCCCTGATCTTAGGGAGAGGAGCATGGTTTTGCTGACACTCTATTAGCTCTTTCCACTTGCCTATTTGAGACACCTCATGACAGGAGAAGAACATCACTTCTAGGTGTACCCTGAGATCAGTCTACTTTTAGTCTTCTGATGATTATGGAGACCCAGTCAGCCACATTCTGACCCCTTAAAATTCAAGCATCTCAGGGAAATAAAATCCTTTATAGCCATTATGCCTGGCTTGAAGTGATTGGCAGATGGTTGCTTAATCAGTGGGAAAAGAGACTATTGGCTTCTTCATAAAAATCAGAATTAAAAAAGCCATCCCATTTTCTAAATACCAGTCAGAAAATACTTATCCTTTTCTGTCAATGTCAGATGCTTTAGAATTATAGCATAGCAGTCAAGCAAGTTGGGATATACATTGCAGGTAATAGCATTTGCGTTCCTGATGGGTGAGAATACCACCGGAGTTGGGTCTCATCAAACACCATGTGACAGTGGTGGCAGTTCTGCCCTCTCCTTCCCCCTTCTCCCCCAAGTCTGTGTCTCTGGGTGGAAACAGTAGTCGGATAATTTGTCTTTTCTATGTATCTACTATAGGTTGCATTCACACATTCACAGCAAGATGAAGCAGGGCAATGAAATAACATATAAAAGTGATTTCTTGCACTCATTTCATACACTGATGTATGTATGAAAAAGGTGGGGAAAGGAAGGATAGGGAAAGGGAGGTAGAGAGAAAGAGGTTTCTTGTGTTTGTAGGTTTTTTTTTTTTTTTTTGCGGGGGGGGGGGGTGCGCGGGGGAAGGGTGAGTTAGATAAATTGGAACTGACAGAAAATCCAGAATTGCTAAGTTCCATTTAGGTTTCAGTTGAACTTCTTCCAAAAAACCATGACAAGGTTACGAGACCAAGGTTAACTGGACTGGGGTTTTCGTTAATCTTTACATATGCATTAGGTGTCTGTTGAATTTCTGATTGTGCTCACCAGCAGATATACACACATGGGGAGAGGGATTCTCATGGTCAGACACAGAAGGATTATTTCAGCAGCACTTTAGGAACTGATGCCCTGGGAAGGGGTGTGAAAACACTGTGGGGATTCCCTCCCCTTTTCATCCCTCCATTTGCTGGAGGTATTGCTGAAACAGATGTCAAAGGGGGGACAGAAAAGGAAGTGAGGTGCCAGACATATAAGGGGCAGAGTACATAAGGACAGAACAAGTCTGTTTGAACTCAGCACTTTGGATGGGGTGGGGGGAGGAATACACTCCCTATTTGTGCAGAAATATGTTACCTTTCATGCATGAAAAGTTCTTTGTATACATTTGATTTATTTAATTGAATGGAGCTGGTGGAGAGGCAAAGTAGGCACTTCCATTTGGGCAGTAGCAAAAAGAACATGAAAAATGGATCCCCAGAATCGTTTCCTGGTGTTCACAGCATTATTTAAAAGACCTAATGTGATGTCATGTATGATTTATGCTGTGTAGGTGTTTTTCTACTCTTTGAAGCAGATAGGTGTTAGAGTGTAATATATTATGGGTTTCAAATATAAAAACTGTTTTGGTGATGTGGAAAGATAAGGTGGTGTACTGTTGATCAGATAGCCCAGAATAACTGTTTTAAGTGGCAAGGCATATACTTGGACACTTTTATTCTAACGAAACATTCAGGAATTTAAGTTCCCATTTTCTTGCTTACAGCTTAAGGGTTGGTTCAGTTCTTTCTTACAGACATGTTTGCATTCCTTTCTTTCTTGTTTGTCATTTCTCTCCCCACAGGCATTTGTACAAATCGAGTGCTATCCCCACACTGAAGGAGAGTAACACCTGCATATGAGTCTTGCATCCTATTTATAGAGATGATATCAAGTCCTTTCTAATTCTGAGTTGCTGCAGTAACTATTATTGTCTTGGGCTCTCCCTTTTGCAAAAGTGTGTTGGAAATGCATTTGTACTCACCAAGTCCTTTGTTAACCTACTTGAAATGAATGTAAGAAGATTAAGAGTTTGAGATGTTTTTTAGGTAGAGCAGATAGAGCCAGCTGTCTTCCAGTTCTTAATTTTCAGTTGACATTTGTGGTGATGTCATTTGAAAACCATCCTAATAGGTAGAATGCAGAGAACTTACATGGCTCCTGAATGATTTTTCTGAAGATAGAAGCATTTAAGTGAGTCTCCCGGCTTTGCCTTCACAGATATTGGTTTCAATCATGTTCTGGGCTTACTGGTAGGAGACAAGCTGGGGAAAGTGAACAGTGTCCCACCAAGAGGTAATTTCACACATGCTACACTTCCAAGTGTTCAAATATGGCTTCCCTACAGTGAATTTTCAAGATGTTAAGTATAAAAAACTGCAAAACCTGTCTTAAAATGGGACAAAGCTGCTGTCTGGCAGCCCCCGCTCTCACTCACTCTGCCGAGGAGGAGGCTAAGGACTATGTTTAGGGATCTGCCTAGAGACAGAGCTCCCAAACCTTGGGTGTTTATTCAGATGGAGGAACAGTTTGGAGGGAATGCTGGAAATTCAGTAACTATGTTGATGTCTAGGAAAAAAAGTCCCTTTTAGACTTTTTGATAGCTTTAAAAAAAATAATTCTCTGCTTTATAATGACACCATTCTTAACAAGTTTAGTGAGTTTTTTCGTTTTCCTTATAAAGATTCAGATGGATAGTGTCATGTTTGTGTGATATTGAGGATACCATTTTGGAAAGTTTCTATATTCAGACATGGGATTCTTGATCATTCTTATTTCGTTTAGCATTTGGGCAAAAGTTCTCACTATTTTTGGATTTTGGAGTTTCATGAAACTAAGTAGAAGGTGTAACTAAGTAGCATACCATCTTTTTGATGTTAAATAAATTACTTCTTTATCCTCAGAGTAATGGTATGAGTTATAAGAGAACTACACCCATCCTCATGCACTTGTTGTGGTCTAACAAGACGATACAGTGGTTCTCATCATGTCTAACATTTAGTGCACCAATAAACCATAACTACCACCGTCACTATCATCATCTGATAGGCTTGCTCTGATACCACATTGGTTCTTGAAATTCTGTGAAATGTTTTTCTTCTTTTTTCCCGGGGATTGGACACTTACTGTACCCTCAGGCAGGCCCCTGTTGGCCTCTTCAGAAGTTCTTCCTCTGGTTGGTTTTCTGCCTCCTGTGACTTTTTTCTTGTTGGTCTCTACTGTATTCTTATATGTCATTCCTAAACCACGTTTTCTTTATGGTAGACACTCAGATGCCAGTGGTCAGCAGTTGTGTTTCTCCTTAAAGGTTCTCTCCTATCCAGTGGCCTCAGGGTGTGTCATCTCACTGTCCTGACCAACCTCATATGGACAGGCAGTAAGTCATAATAGCTGATGTTTGTGTGAAGCACTGGACTTTGCAAAAGCACTGGACTTTTCACTTACGTTGTCTTTTCTTAACACCATATTATATCTCTTTTTTGCAAAAGATAAAACTGAGACTCACAAAGGTTAATTTCCACTTAGTTATATAGCTAGTAAGTTGCCAAAATAATCTGGCTCACTACCTCTTGATGAGCTCTTCTCTGTATCTCTTTTCAAATGTGGTCCTAAGAACTGAGCTTCACATCTTGGGTGTTTACCTAGCACAGAGTAAAGAGCAAGATAATTATTTTTCTTGTTTGTGATCCTGTGATCTTGTTCTTTATTGTACCCACCCCACCTTATATCTAAAAAGTGTTTACTGAATATTTATTTAACATGAAGCAGGAACCAGGGCGCTGTGGTCATACAGCCATGAATAAGCAGGCCCTGTACTCCAGATGTCTCCATCTTCATGGCAGAGCTGGCTATAGGGTCCAGTGTGAACTGAGAATGGAGACCCTTTGTTTAAAAAACAGGGGTAGAAAGGGTTATTAAATCTATAAAATATAAAACTTTTCCCATTCTCCTATGGTCTCATTGTTTTTTATTAGCCATTTAATATCATTTAAGTAAAGAATAATTGAAAAATTACACTCTAGGCATGAACTTTGCTATTCATCTTTATGCTGTGCAATACCAGCATTAAATGTAAATATAGGGCATTGAGCTTATGTGTGAAAGTGCTGGAAGGGAACAATTCAGATGCTTTTCAGATTCATAACAGGGGACGCACTGCAAAATGAATGCCATTGTTTTTATTTCACTTCATACATGCACATTCCATTCAATACTCTCCTAATAAATAAGGAAGAGCTAGGGGAAAAATAAAAATAGGTTACTCTCCTTTCCCCCTTCTTTCTGCCATTAGTTTTAGCATATGTCATAAATACTAACTAGTATTTAGAACACTGTTGCTCTTTTTCTATAATGAAATCAAGTCCTGGTTCAAATGGGAAACATGGTCTTTGGTGGCCATGAGGGCTTCTGCTCACTCACTATTTAGTCATAAAGGAAATACCATGTGTTTGCTCTGATTGTTGTGAAACTGCCACACATTGTGGGTTCCTGGAATTATGCCTAGGTTGGTCATTAGGAAAGTTCTATGCAATGAGGTGAGAAAGACCATGGACATGTGTGTTTCTGCTTATGCGTTTGTTCCACTGTCTCATCAGATGTCACTTTCAAAACACAAGTTCATAGATATAATTACTAAGGATTTTAAGATGTTGCGAGCAGGGAATTAAGCCAAGTGTAGCCCCCTTGAACGAGGGGTTCTAAATAATTTCACAAGTTACCATCTATCATCCCTGCCCTGCTGCTGGAGAAGCAGATTAATCACACTCAGGGTGAATGGAAGCTAAGCCTTGACTGACAAACTCCGTGAGCCTGGGGTTCTGGCAAGACTGGAGATAGATTCAAGGAGAAAGTGATGCCTGTGTAGCCCTGAAGGTAAGACATTGACAAGGGCATTCAAAGGGTTTCTATGTGAGGGAAGCTTTGTGCTAAGGTTGAAAGGATGGAAATATAGACTCGTTCAGTTCAGGGAGCAGGAGGGGCTGGAGCACAGAGAATGGGGTGCTTATATAACTTTTATATAACTTTTACTCTGTAACCTCAGAATAATTGAATGAGATCTTTGCTTCCTTATTCTCATTTATATTGCATAGAGTCTATAAATCTGTAAACATAGTCCTGAGAGAAACATTAGATTTGGATATGTGATTTTTCCATAATAATGTAATTTATATTAACTTTAGACAATTTCCCCCCAAAATGAAACACTATTAATTCTCTCTCTTGCTTTTCGAATGGTTACTGATAGAGATATAAATCTTGAATTTTTTCCCAAATATTTACTTACAGAAAGGATTAAATGAACAATGGAGCTAGAGAGGAGGAGGGAGAAGAAGAGGGGGAGGCAAAGAGCACAAAAGATCAGGATGGTTAACAGATGTTAGTGAAGTGGGAAAGCCCAGGGTAACAGGGTACACAATAATGCAATAATGTAATATAAATATAAATACACATATATGTACAAATTAAAAAATTTAAATTAAAAAAAAGATGTACAAAAAATTAAGTGAACATGTTGTAGTTTCTTTTCTTTACATGTGAAAATTCCAGTGAAGTTTAAAATGTTGCCCTTATCATGTTTCAAATAGCTTGTGAGTTCTAAAACATTTTTCAGGTACTCATTGGGATTGGCTAAGCAATTAGTCAGGGTGGGGTCCATTAGGGGGCAAACTCAGCAGCCCACAACAGTGGAAAACCTTGTCAGGTTATTGACTAGTCTCTAAAAGTTCTGGCTGTACTTGGCAAGATGCAGTTGGGTTCTCCAGTCTTTGTCACTTTGGAGCCTTTGGATCGAGACCAGAGTTTAAATCAGGTGTCTTATCTATGAATGTCTTGGGACTCCATGTATTTCTAGTTCACATTCCTTTTAGCTGTGATTGCCTCCTTATATCAAGCTTTCCAGCCACTGTTGTTTTTACTATTGGTTTGGGGAGGATTCAAGGAAATCTGAATCCTGAATGTTCAGTAGCTGCATCGAGCAGTGCCTGTTCCCAGGCCAGAAAGACATACTAGAGAAGGATGACAGTGTAGAAACCAAAGCTTACCTACCCCTGAGAATGTAACCTCTGGAACACGTTTGTGCGTGTGTAGGTGTGCACCTGTGGGCAGCTATGGTACACTGCTACTCAGTGGGAAGGGTGAGAATTGAGTTACTAATGCTGAAGGACCCCTGGCTTCTAGCAAGGTTAGGAAATCTAAAAGGTTAGAAAATCCTGGTTGAATCCAGTATCTGAAAGGTGACTAACTCCAGAACTTCAAAAAAGAGTGTCCAGTGGGAACTGAAATGCGCATTGTCTCACATCTAGATAATCTTGGAATTAAACTCTGAGCCTCAGGGACAGGTGGAGAAGTATAGGAAAAAGAAGTCATTTTTTTGCTATATAGGATAGTTCTCCATTAACTCATTATTTCCATTATAACTAAACTCAACAGTTTTTTCAATTTCCCTATACAGGTCTTGTACATTCTGAAGTTAATTTAAAGGTTCTTTTTGTGGATACTGTCTTACTTTATACTTGATTGCTACTTTTATAAAACAATATTATACATCTGTATAAGTTGATCTTGAATGAAACCATCTTGCTCATATTTCTTAATACTTTTCTAATTTTTAATCTGTTGTGTATTCTGTCAATTTTTATCTACTGATTTTTATGATAGTCACACTTTATAATTATCTCATGGTTGTGTTAATTTGTCTATGTTGTTGGTCACAATTTCTGCTATCAACTTTTCTCTCCTTCAAACTATTGCTTATGAAAAAAAATTTATTTATTTATTTATTTATTTTTTTTGTCTTACAGTGTTGACCGGACGTTGTGCTAGCAGGTAGCATTATGTCTGAAATTTTAAATTATGACATTTGCTATAGATTTTTGGTATATTATCTTTATCTTAACAAAAACTTATCCTCTTTCATGGTAGCCAAATAATTTTTAATATGTCACTGCTCAACTTTTTCTATGCTATTTCTGCATTCATTGAGATAATAATGTGATTTTGTTATGTGATAGATTATTTTAATAGACTTGCTGATTTTGAGCAATCTTTTACTTACCTTGGTATTTATTTTCTAGATATAAGCCATGTCTTGATATCAGGATAAGCTTTTACCTAGTCATAATTTCTCCCCCTTCATTCTTCTCTAACATTCTCTTGAACTTGTTACGCTAATGTTTATTTTAGAATATTTGCATCTATTTTTATTCTATTTGTTTATAATATTTGCATCTATTTTGACATATGTTTGCATTGTACTTCTCAGACTTTATAATTAAGGGTGCTAGAGCTGTCATCATATATATTGGGCAGCTTTACATCTTTACCTATATATGTTAGTAATTTAAGATAAGGATTTTCTTTTCCTTTTAATTAGAATTCACTGGCAAAATTCTTTCGACTTGATTTTTTTGTTGTAGAAGAAATTTTCTAATTATAATTTCTATTTTTTTTTTTTTTTTTTTTTGAGACTAGGTCCTGCTATTTTTGCCTGTGGAACCGCAGGCTCACATTGCCTGGGGTACCACAGACTCAAGCTTCCCAGGTAGCTGGGATTAAAGGCGCATACCACCATGCCCAGCTATTTTTGGGGGGACTAGGTCTCGCTACGTGCCCCCCGGCGGGACTCAATCCGCAATCCCTGGCTCCAGCCGCAGCTTCCTAGGCTGCTGTTTACAGGCATGTGCCACCATGCCTGGCTAATTTCTATTTTCTAATGCTCATTTAATTTAAGGTTTCAATTTCATCTCAATTTTGTCATTTAATATTTTGAGAAGTAATCTAGTCTTATGTAAAAATTTCTCTCTGTAGTTATTTCTGTTTTAATTTTTTTTGTTATTGATAACCTGCAATTGTGCAGTTTCTTTCTTTTGTCTTACTCAGATTTGTCTGAGATGCTTAACTTCTCAAAGATCTTAGTTTGGTAATCTTTCTTCCTCCTCAGTGTTATTCATTGAGTTACTGAGTTATGTTGTGTTGCTGCCTTATTTTCTGTTTAATCCATCAGGTTATGAGAGTATGAGTAATTATCACAATTACAATTTTAGATTTACCCACTTTTCCCATACTTTTAACTATTATTTTGTATATTCTGGTGTAAAATTGTTAGGTTTGCATATGTACATGATGGATTTATGTTCTCAACCTATCATTCATTTTACTAATATAAAACTTCTTTGTTCATTATATTTCCTTGATTCTACTTTCTTTTTTTTGGTAAAATATTGAGATTGTTGTTAAGTTTATTATTACTTCTTTGGTTCTCTTACCATAGATACATTCCTTTTGTTTTCATGGCCCTTTGTGAAAATTGTGATTTGTGCAGAAAGATATTACTTAATTTTCAAAGTCATTCTGAGAATCTCTATCTTTTCGGTGTGGGGGTGGAGGGATAATCAAATTGCACTTATTTAAGTATGTAGTTTGATAATTTATCAAATGTATATACCTATATAACCACTACTTCAATGAAAATATTTCTTTCAGGAGTCTGTAGCCTTATTCTCACTTATTCAGAAGCACTTTTCTCACTTATTCAGAAGCACAAATAAATCACTTTTCTGTGTCTTTCAGTGTAGTTTTGTTTGACATGTTATGGAACTTTGTATAAATGAAATTGTATAATATGTGCTCTTACCTGGCTTATTTTGAACAGTGTGATATTTTTGAGATTACCTTCGATTTGTAATATCAGTAGTTCATTAATTTTATTCTTGTGAAGTATTTTTTGTATGGATAGACCACTATACCTCTATCTCTAACAGTTAATGAAATTTTTAGTTGTTTTGATTAAATGGCGATTAAAAAGTTGTTATAGTCATTCACGAAGCAGGTTCTATTTAATTCTTTTACTCATTCTTTACTTGTGTTGTGCATCACTATATTTTTGAATTATATAATTTTGACATAGTTTGGATACAAGTCCTTTGCCAGTTATGAATATTTTGAGGATTTTTGTCCTATCTATGGTTTGCCTTTCCATTTTCTTAATGATGTCTTTTGAGAAGCTGAAGTCTTAATTTTGGATTCCAGTATCAATTTTTTGCTTGACTAATAATAGACTCTTGTCTAGAGAGATCATTGCCATCTTAAGACTATAAAATTATTTTCTTATGCTTTCACCTGGTGTTCTGGGTTTAGATTTCATGGTTAGGTCGATGGAGTACTTTTTTCTGTATATTTTGAGGCTCATCTAGTTATTAAAATTTTATAGTTGTTTCAGCATGGTTTGTTGAAATATAATTTATTGAATTATTATGATACCTTTATTGGAAATTAGTTATATATGTGTACATGCATTTCTCAACTCTATTTCATTGGTTTGTATAGCTGTTTCTATATTATTTCTTCATTTTCTTGATTATGGTAGCATTTTGTAAATTTCAGTATGTTTCTATAAATATATTAGCATTTTTTCCTTTTACATATTGTTTGGATGGCTTCTCATTTTCATATAAATTTTAGAATCAGCTGTTCATTGTCACAACAGCTCTGCCAAGAGCTTGATTGGGATGTCATTGAATCTGTACATCAACTCTAGAGGAGCTGACAGTTTAATGGTATTAGACCTTTCAGTTCATGAACATGTAGCATGAAATATCTCTTCATTCACATAGGTCTTTAGTTTATTCTCTAATATTTTGTAGTTTTCTGTGTAGAAGTATTGCATATTTTCTTTACATTTACTCTTGAGTCTCAATATTTTATGATGCTATAGTAAATGACATATTAAACTATTTTCAATTATTCATTGTTGGCATATAGAAATACAGTTGATTTTTATGTACATTAATTTTTCACTTAACATGCATAGGTTCTTGGAAACTATGACCTTAAACAGAACTACTTAACCTGGAGTGGGTCCTTGAGGAAAGGAGTTCTATTCAGTGTTGGCCTGACTTAATTGTGGCTTTTCTATTATCTTACTTGTTAGAAGTTTCAGCAAACCTGACCTGTATCTTCAATTATTTAAGGAAACTTCTAACTATGGCATATAATTTGGCCTTACTCTTGAGAACAAAAGAGATCTAAGATTTGTCAGAATATATATGGTGTACAGAGAGAAGGACAAAGATTGTGCTGGATACTCATAATAGCTTGCCACTCCTCTACACACAAAAAAAGCCAGGGAGAGAAAAAGAAGGCCATGGAAACCAGTTGTCTGTTAAAAATTTGACTCTAAATGAAAGAGGAAAGTTACAACAGACAATGCAGAAATCCAGGAGATAATCAGATTACTGTGAACATTTATGCATAAATAAGTTCAACAACCTTGATAAGATGGGCAAATTTTTAAAATTATACAACCATCTAAAGCTGGATACAGAAGAAATCAAAAGCCTAAACAAGCCAATCAAAAGCAGCAAAATCAAAGCAGTAATTAAAACTTTCCCTTTTCCCCCAAAAAGCCCTGGATCAGATGGATTCACAAATAAATTCTACTAGACATTCAAAGTTGAACTGCTGCCTATCCTACAAAAAAGTCTTCCCCAAAATAGAGAAATTGGAATGCTACCAAATACATTCTACAAAGCCAACATCACACGAATACCAAAACCAAACAAAGATAACACAAAGAAAGAAAACTACAGGCCAGTTTGCCTGATGAACACAGATGCAAAAATTCTCAACAAAATTCTAGCAAATAGAATCCAACAATACATCACAAAGACAGTACACATGACCAAATGGGATCTATCCCAGGGAAACAAGGATGGTTCAACACATCAACAAAAAGAAAATCCACATGATCATATCCATAGACACTGAGAAAGCAATTGACAAATTTCAACATCCACTTATGATTAAAATTCTTGGGATAGAAGGAACATACCATAACATAATAAAAGCAATACATGAAAAAAATCCACAACTAATATCATTCTATATGACAAACAGCTGAAAGCCCTTCTTTTGAGAGCTGGAACAAGACAAGGCTATCCATTCTCACCACTACTTTTCAATATAATACTGAAAGTCCTAGATAGAGCCCTAAGGTAAGTGAAGGACATAGAAAGAATCCAAATAGGGAAAAAAGAAGTAAAATCATCAGTTTTAAAATGATATGATAATATACAGAAAATCCTAAAAACTCGACAGAAAAGCTAATGAAAATAATTAGCCAGTTCAGTTAGGTAGCAGATTGCAGAATTAACAACAACAGAAAAATCAGTAACATCAGTAGACTGATGCAAAAAATCAGTCAGAAGATGGAATTAAGAAAACCATTCCAGGTACAATTTGTACGTCCAAAAATTAAATACGTGGAAATAAACAACAAAGGATATGAAAGACCTATACAAAGAAAATTATAAACCATTGTTAAAAGAATTAGGGGAAGATACAAAGAAATGGAAAGACATTCCCTGCTCATGAATTCAAGGAATTAACATTATCAAAATCATTATCCTATCAAAAGCAGTCTATAGATTTAACACAATTCCAATAAAAATGTCAGTGACATTCTTTAAAGAAGTAGAATCAATATTGCTGTAATTCATATAGAATAACAAAAGAACTTCAAATAGCCAAAGCTCTTCTGACCAAAAGGAGAGAGAAAAGAAGTATTACATTCCCAAACTTTATTTACATAGCTATAACAATTAAAGCAGCATGTTGCTGGAACAAAAACAGACATACAACTAACAGAACAGAATTAAAAGCCGTAAAATAAAGCCCCATATATATGGTCACCTAATCTATGACAAAGGGACAGCTAATATACATTGGAATAAAAATAGTCTTTTCAGTAAATGATGCTGGGAAAACTGGACCACTACATGTGAAAGAAACAATGACTCTAGACTACTCACTAATACCATGTACAAAAAACCAACTCCAAATGAATAAAAGGCTTGGATATAGAACCTGAAACCGTAAAATAAGAAGAAATATGCAAAACACTCCATGACTTATATTGCAGAAACATCTTTCAAGACACATCTACAAAAGCAAAAGAAGGAAAACAAACAACTGGAATGACATCAAATTAAAAAAACTTCTGTAGTGCCAATGACACAATAACTAAAACAAATAGACATTCATCCAGATGGAAAAAAACTTTTGCACCCTGATAATGGTCTGATATAAAAGAGCCACAAAAAACTCACATGACACAACAAAACAAAGCAAAGACCCAGTCAAAAAATGGACAGAAAGGCTTAAAAGATGCTTTTCCAGAACAGGCATATGAAAAAATGCTCAACATCATTTCTAATCAGGGAAATGCAAATCAAAATCACAAGATATCCTCTCACAATGATAAGATTGGCCCATATTAAAAAACAAAACAAAAAAACAGACAAGGAGAAATGCTTCAAGAATATGGAGAAAAAAGAACACTTTTATACTGCTGGTGGCAATGCAAACTGGTCCAGCCACTATGGAAAGCTGTGTGAAGAACCCTCAAACTGAAAATGGAACTACTATTTGATCCAGCATTTCTTCTACTGGGAATCTACCCAAAGGTTACAAAAACACTAATTCAAAAGGACACCTGTACTCCTATGTTTATTGTAGCACTGTTTATAATAACCAGGATATGGAAACAATGCAAATACCCCAAAACAGATGACTGAATCAAAGAGTTGTGGTATATTTGCACAATAGAATATTATTCAGCAATCAGAAAAGACATACTCATGTCATTCACCACAACATGGATGTAGCTAGAAGGAATCATGCTAGCTGAATAAGCCAGAAAGGAGAAGAGAAATAATATCCCACTTATGTGTGGAATATAAAGAAAACCAAAAAAAGGGCTGGAAATAATTAAAACTAACAATTTGATAACTAAAGCAGACAGCAAGAGGGGAGAGGGCAAAATCGGGAGGATAAGCATGAGATCAATGGTTTGCAAGTGAGATGGTGGTGGGATAACTTTGGAGTATACACCAATGTAAGGAAAAATATGTAACTGATAAAAAAGTTAAATATTATCTGTCTGCCTCAGTTACTCTTAGAATTTCATTTTGTAATGGGACAATTATCTCCTGATAATGTTTGGAGGCCTCAAAATACTAGTCAGTTTAGTCTTTCCATTCAGTTATAGCAATTTCAAAGTCAGGTTTTTCCAAACTGCTTTTAAGAAAAGTTTGGGGAGTTCAAGAATTTCCCATATTGACCTTTGGTTTTCTAAATTACTTTAGCTTTAGTGTATTTGGTTAGAAATGCAAATGAGGAAGACCCACTGTTTTGAAACATGGAACCAATAGAGAGGTGGATGTCCTTGAAATATTTAGGTAACTGGGGGCCCATTTTTTTAGAACTTGGAAAAATTTTCTAAACAACCAGTTCCGGTAGAACAGCGCATTTCCAGAAATAAATCAGACCAAAGAACAACTGAGTACTCACAGAAGCAGCACAATTCCAACAGGAACAGCTTATTTTCAGAAGAAACCAGGCCCAAGTGCTAACTGGGGTCTCATACAGGCACAACAGACTCTCTCAGTAAGAACAGTTCAGGCTGAAAAGAATTCACACCAAAGACGAGCAGAATCTCAGCCAGGACGGACTATTTATGATGAATTGGCTAAAGGCCAGCCAGGTCCATAGGAAAGCCTGATTTCCAGAAGAACTTGGGCTGATTGCCAATGGTTATCCTCAGAGAGGCCAAGACCAAGGAACATTTCCCCTAAAACCCCAAGAAACCCAGAACAGCTGGATTGCTGAGACATTAAGTGGCAAAGCTGGGAACCAGGAGAAAACTTACCCTCAAACTTCAGGGAGGGTGAGAATACAACAACACTCTGGCTCTTTGGGTACTGGTCCTTTGCACCTGTTTCCTTGGGGTGGTTGTAGGGGGTCTTCTCTGGATCCCATACGCACCACCAAATAATGTTAAGCAAATGAGCAAAAGCAATTTGAAAAGTATGATCTCATGGTGAAACACGCATGCTTTCTTCAAACAAGGTATGAAACTTTCTTGTATAGAGATTTTAGTGGGACAGTGTAAATGAAGGAAATAGGTTGCTCCAGGAAGTACAGTGACATTTGCTGGGAGATGGTGTTTTCTCATTGCCTGAGCCCTCCTTCTTCTGTCCCAGGGACAGCAACCCTATATCACCCCAAGAGGGTAAGGAGTCTCTTCAGATTGGATTCTGTCCATGAACTGAGTATATAAAAACTCTGCTAGCCTCCCAGCTTCATCTAGATGAGATTTCTGCCTACTAATTTTCACATACCTTAACTGTAGGAATCTTCGAGTTCCAGAGTTTTCTGTGTGTGTGAATTACAATTGTTTCTTTTTCTCCAGACACTACAGAGGAAATCTTAGAACAGTATGTAAGAGTTCTCTTTCTTGCACAACTTCATGCATTTCTTGTCTCTTGTCCTCATTATTTTTATTATAAATTGTTTTTGTTTCTCATGTTACATCTGGCACCTCATTGGTTCTTTTGAAATTAGGTGTACAGATAGGCTATATCACCTGTGTGTTTTATTTTAGGATACTCAGATATTTTAGAGAAGAGTGCAAAATATTTGCTGTTTTTAGAGGTCATTGGGCCTGCTTGGTTAGAGAAGCACTACCCTGCATATTCCACCCCTTCCCCCTCTCATGCAGTGCCTGTCTGAGTGAATCTACTGTTTACTCACTTCCTTGCCCTAGTCACACTGGCCATAGTCTCTTCCCCAGCTGTTTCTTGGACACTGAAAAGATATGTCCTTCTCTGGACCTCTATTCATTTTCTCTGTGGGACCTTCTTTCTCCTTGGAGTATCCATATGTTTCATTATTAGTCTTAACAGTATTTTTGTGGTGTCTGTAGTTTTCTATATAGTTCACCCACTCTGTGGAGGATTCGTTTTAAGAGCCTCATGGATGCCAAATCCGCATGTGCTCAAGTTCCTAGTATAAATGTTGTAGTATTTGTGCTAACTTATATACTTTCTCTGGTGTACTTTAATCATCTCTGAATTACCTATAATACATAATGCAATGTAAATACTATGTAAATGTTTATTGGTTTATTTAGGGAATAATGACAAGAAAAAATGTACATATTTAGTTTAAATGAAACAAAAGTAGATTTAACTCCATGCTATGTATTTCACCGCAGATAAAGTTGATCAAGTGTTTATATTATCATGTCACCTGCAAATCAAAAAATTTTGCTCATTTCTTTTCAAATTGGAAGTCATTTGATTTCTTTTTCTTGCCTTACTGCTCTGGCTAGGACTTCCACTGCTATGTTGAATAAAAGGAACAAGAGTGGCATCCTTGGTCATATCAATAGATGCATTCAACAAAGTCCAGCACTCATTTATGATAAAAACCCTTGAAAAACTGGGTATCAAAGGAACATACCTTAACATAATAAAAGCTATCTATGACAAACCTACAGCAAACATCATCTTAAATGGAGAAAAACTAAAATCATTATATGGAACTAGGCAAGGATGCCTACTCTCTTCATTACTTTTTAACATTGTATTGGAAGTTCTAGCCAGGGCAGTAAGGCAGGAAAAAAATATAAAAGGGATACAAATAGGAAAAGAGGAACTGAAGCTATCATTATATGCAGATGATATGATTCTTTATGTAGAGAACCCCCAAAAACTTCTTGAAACAATAAACCAGTTTAGTAAGGTAGCCAGCTACAAAATCAACGCACAGAATTCAGTAGCCTTCCTATATGCAAAAAGCCAAGCAGAAGAAGAAGAAATTAAAAAAGTCATCCCATTTACCATTGCACCAAAAACAATTAAATACCTGGCAATAAACCTAACAAAACATGTAAAAGAACTATACAAAGAAAACTTTAAAATGCTATTAAAGAGATAGAAGAAGACACAAGGAAATGGGAAGACATTCCTTGCTCATGGATTGGAAGAATTAATATCATCAAAATGGCCATCCTACGAAAAGCAATCTACAGTTTCAATGCAATCCCCTTAAAAATTCCAATGACATTCTTTAAAGAGATAGAACAAACATTCATATGGATAATAACAAAAGACCTTGAATATCAAAAAACCTCCTCTCCAAAAAAAAAGAGAGAATAGAAGCCTAACTATTCCAGACTTCAAGCTATACTACAAAGCCATAATACTTAAAACAGCATGGTACTGGTACAACAACTGACAATCAGACCAATGGAACAGAATTGAGAGTCCGGAAATAAAGCCACACATATATAGTCAACTAATCTTTGACAAAGGAGTAAAAAACCTACACTGGAACAAAGATAGCCTCTTTAATAAATGGTGCTGGGACAATTGGACTAAGACATGCAAAAAAAATGGACCAAGACAACTCCCTCATAACGTGTATAAAAATCAATTCAAAATGGATAAAAGACTTAGATATCAGACCTGAAACCATAACATACATAGAGGAAAATTTGGGCAAAACCCTTCATGAAGTATAATTCAGAAATCCCTTTCTGGACTCATCTGCAGAAAGCAAAAATTTGAAGGAAAACATAAACAGATGGGACTACATCAAGCTAAAAAGCTTCTGTACAGCAAAAGAGACAACAAAAAAAAACTAAAAAAAGCCCAACCAAATGAGAAAAAAATTTTGCCCTCCATATGAGTGATAAGGGATTCATAACGCAGATCCACAAGGACCTCACACAACTAAACAAAAACAAAACAAGAAGCCCAATCAAAAAGTGGGGAGAAGAACTAAAAAGAGACTTCTCCAAAGAGGAAATACAAATGGCCAATGGGCACATGAAAAATTGCTCAATGTCACTAGCAATCAAAGAAATGCAAATCAAAACCACAATGAGATACCACTTTACACCAATAAGAATGTCCCACATCAAAACAACAGGCAACAACAAGTGCTGGCATGGATGTGGAGAGAAAGGAACACTCTTACACTGCTGGTGGGAATGTAAACTGGTCCAGCCACTATGGAAAGCAGTATGGAGGACCCTCAAACTAATGAAAATGGAATTACCATTTGACCCAGCAGTCGCACTTCTGGTAATCTACCCAAAGGAGACCTCAATGTGAGTACAAAAGGACACCTGTGCTCGGATGTTTATTGCAGCACTATTTATAATTGCAAGGACATGGAAACAACCCAAATGCCCCAGAACAGATGAATGGATGAAAAATGTGGTATATATATATATATATATATATATATATATATATATATATATATATATATATATATACATATATATACACACATAATGGAGTATTACTAATTAATTAAAAACGACAAATTTGATGAATTTATGGGAACCTGGATGTACCTAGAAGAAATCATACTATCAGAAACGAGTCAGATAGAAAAGACAGAAACCAAATGGTTTCACTAATATATGGTCAACCAAATGAAAGTGCACAACGGGAGGTTGGGGACCACCTGGAGCAGTCGGGGAGGGGAGGTGATGGATCAAAATGATGTTAAATATATATATATATATATACATATATATATTTAAAGTAAATTACTAAAAATAAAAGAAATTTTAGAGCTTAAAAATTATTTAGCTTGGATGCCAGAAATAAACACCCCACCCCACACCCCCCTGCCCACAGCACTCCTAACAGTAATAAGGAAAAAAACTGTATTCATTATAATATCAGAAAGCATGTGGCTGATGTATAGGATAAAATTTGTTTATAGATGCAAAACCTCCATGAAGAACAGGGTGAAATTGTTAATGAACAATGTGAAGACCCAAACTGACCAAAAGAGGAAAAAAAAATAACAGAATGCCATGTTCACTGACAAGTGTGCTCAATAACATAAAAAATGTCAATTATTTCCATGTGCTTTGATGCAACTTTAATTATGAAAATCATATTTTAAAAAATATTTAAGAAAAACAAAAACAAAAAAAAGAGTGGCATCCTTGTCTTGTACTCAATCTTAGAGAAAAAACTTTCAGCTTTTGATATTGACTATAACATTAGTTATGGACTTATCATGTATTGCTTCCAGTTTATTGAGGCCAATTTCCTCAATACCCTATCTGTAGAGTTTTTATTATGGGATTTTATTATGATGGGATGTTGAATTCATCCAATGCTTTTTCTGAGCCTGTGGAGATAATGATATGATTTTTTTATTCTTCACTTTATTATTGTATTATATCACACTTAGTGTTGAAAAATCCTTGGATCCAAAAAATAGATTCTGCTAGGCCATGTTGCACAACCCCTTTAATATACTGTTTAATTAGAATTTCATCTGTGTGCATCACTTAGGGCATCCATACCTGACTTTGGTGTCAGGGTTGTGCTAGCCTTATAAAATGACTGTGAAAATATTCCTTTCTCTTCTGTTTTAGAATTGTTCAGCAGTGATTGATACTAATTCCTCTTTAAATGATTGAAGCGATCTGGTCCTGCATTTTCCATTTTGGGAGGTTTTGATCCGTCCGTCCGTCCGTCCTCAGTCCATCCGTCCATCCATCCTCCCACCCACCCTTTAATCTATCATCTGTCTAATCTATCTAAACTATTTTATCTAATCTTCTATTTATCTAATCTATCCTATCATTTTTAAGAGGCTAGGTCTCACTATGTTGTCCAGGGTTGTCTTGAATCTGCAGACTCAAGTGATTCACAGCCTCAACCTCCTGGGTAACTGGGATTACAGGTGCACCACCACACCTAGCACATTTTGGGAGGTTTTTGATTACTGATTGAATCTCCTAGTTCATATTTTCTATTTCTTCATGGTTCATTTTGGTAGGTTAGATGTTCTAAGAATTTATTCTTTCCTTCTAGATTGTCCTATTTGTTGGCATCAAATTGTATGTAGTCATCTCTTATGAGCCATTGTACTTGTGTGATATCATTAATGTGTATTCACTTCTAATTTCATTTCTTGAGTCCTCTCTTTTTCTCTTCACGTGTCCAGCTAAAGTTTTGTCTTTTGTTTATATTAAATAATAAAAAATAGCTGTTAGTTTCTTTGGTCTTTTACTATTGTCTTTTAGTTTTTATTGGATTTACTTCTGCACTGATCTTTGTTGTATCCTTTCTTTTTATAAACTCTGGGCTTAGTTCTTCCCTACTCCTCCTCCCCCCAGTGATTTTATTGAGAAATCATTGACATGTAATTGTATAAACTAAAGGCAAACAATGATGGTTTAATTTACATATATTGTGAAATAACCACTACAATAGGTTCTACTAACAACCACCTTTTAAAATAGATGAAATAAAAAAAAGAAATAGACTTATCCTTACAATGAACTCTTAGAAATTGCTCTTCGTGTGCTTCCTATATATCCTATAGCAGTGTAAGTTGTAGTTATCATGTTATGCAGTTCATCCCTTGTACTCATTTATCTTTTAACTAGAAATTCGTACCCTTTGGTCACTATTCTCTTCTAGTACCCACCAGCCTGATCTTTCTTTTTTCTGTGTTTTGTCTTTTTTTAGATCCCACATACATACCAGTGAGATGATATTTTTTTCTCTGATTATTTCACCTAGCATAAGGCATTCAAGTCCCATACATGTTGTTGTCACAAGTGATAGGAAAATAATATAAAATTATTTTCTATATACACCTTACAGCTTCTTCATCCATTCCTTCATTGTGGATCAGTGAGTACTTAGGTTGCTGCCAGGTCTTGGCTATAGTAAATAATGTTGCAATGAACATGGGACTGCGTATATCTTCTCAAGTTAGGGTTGTTGTTTCCTATGAATTTATTTCTAGAAGTGGAATTGCTGGGTTATATGGTAGTTCTGTTTTAAGTTGGGGGTATTCTCTATACTGGTTCTCATAGTAACTGTACCAATTTACAATCCCACCAACAGTGTACAGAGTTTCTTTTTCTTCACATCCACACCAGCATTTATCTGTCACTTTTTTTTTTGATGATAGCTTTTCTAACAGGTATGAGTGATACCTCTTTGATGCTGAACATCTTTTCATGTACTTGTTGGCCTTTCTTTTATCTTCTCTGGAGAAATGTCTATTCAGGCCCCTTTCCTAGTTTGTAATTGGGTTTTTTCCCCTTCGAGTTATATGAAATACATACGTACGTATCTTTATATATAGTTGGATAAGAGGTGTGTGTATGCGTATATATATACACGCATATATGTACATATGCATGTATGTACATATGCATACACATATGTACATATGTGTACGTGCATACATATGTGTATACATGAATGTATGTATATATACATGTATATATATACACACATACATATACGCACACTCCTGCTAACAATTGCTTTGCAAACATTTCTCTCATTCCATAGGTGTCTTTTCATTTGGTTAGTGGTTCTTTTGGCATGCAGAAGTTTGATTTATTCCCATTTGTTTAATTTTAACTGTGTTTCTTGTTCTTATGGTATCATATCTAGAAAATTTTTATCAAGACTCATGCTAAAGAGCTTTGTTTCTATGCTATCTTTTAGGAGATGGTTACAGATCTAACATGTAAGTCTTAAAATCTATTTTGAGATTTTCTCTGACCAATGATTTTATTATTATTATGAAGTTTCCAAATGCTTTTTGGGAGAGTTTCTCAAACTTATTCTTATTGTTTTCTAATATAAATGCTTTGTGGATAGATGACATATTTTATATAATGCTGAAAAATTATTGAGAATGGTTTTATATTCCAATATGTCTTTTTCTGTTGAATATTCTTCAGCATACTTGCCAAGAATGAATATTATGTGAATTCTATAAGTTGAGTTTAGTATACCCTATATACTTTTTTCAATAAATTTGGGTGATAGTATTTAAATTCTATACATCTTTTTTTTTTTCTTTTTATCACCTCTGGGGAGAGAGAAATGTTAAAAAATTCCAACTATGTGTGAATTTCTTGGTTCCTTCCCTTTATCTGCCAGTTATTTTTTTGTTTCACATCTTAAAATTCAGAGTACACTTCTGATTTAATCTAAAATATAGATATATATCCAATTGCTTTATTAGTCAAATAGTTTTCTCTGTAGTACTCTTATTATCTGTGAAATACTGCATTTTCTCTTAATGTATGTTGGCTTGACATATACTTTGAAAGTTATGTAGCTACACTAACTTTCTTATATGCCACATACAAGATTCATACATTTTCTATTTTTTCCCAACCTATGTATTTTTGTGTCATTTTTTTAGAGTGACTATTGATAGAGGTACTCTGGTGAAATTGGGAGCTGTGACTCTGTGTAATAGTGCTGCACTGAGATAGCTGCCATTGTATCCTGGTGGGCAGAGACTTGGAAAAGGGAGGCCAAAAATTCTCTCAAGAACAGAGAGGGGATTCAACAAGGAATGGCTTGAGAGTGAAAGATAGAGAGAGGGAGGAAAGAGAGGAGAGGATCAGCAAGGAGACCAGAGGCCTCAGAGCTGCTGCTGCCATGTGTGGTAGCAAGACAGGGAAGGAAACCATGCTGTGAGCATCTCCAGCCTGAACTGGTGAGGAACCTGGGAAAGCATGTTGGAGAAACTTGTGACCTGTGTGATCTGAACTGGAAATGTGGTACTTGAAAATTTGCTTTAACTTTGAAACTGCAAAGCTTGAAAATTATCTGGAAACCTGAAGAGGACTTGGAGTGCTGCTGTTTTCATTGTGAGGCATCTGAAGTGGTTGCTGCTGCTCTATGGAGTGAGTCTTGCTGGTTTCAGGTCACTTCAGAGTTGAAGCTGAAAGAATGTTGAAAGGTGAAAGAATCCTCCTCCTCTTCTGGAGGATAAATGATGCTATTTTGGTTTCTTCATTGGGTTTGAATCTCCCACTTCTGAAGGATGAGCAACAATGCCATTTTGATATCTTCATCTGGCTTGATGGTGTGACAGCCACCAGCTTGTGGACACAATTGGCTTAGGACTCAGGTGCAACTTTTGGACTAGCTAGAGACTGAACTGGTTGGTAAGATAATAAAAGGGGTCCTTTGTATTCTTGTGACTCTTATCTATTTTGTCTTTTTAATGAGTAAATCTGTTTTTGCCTCTTTTTTAATGTTAGTGTGGTCTTGCTGCTGCTTGCACAGGCTAGGAAGAACCTGATGAGTGGCTGAGTTTAAAGGGCCAAATGCTCCCACTTGTAGGTTTAGTTAATTACTCTGATTTGTTTGTGTTTATACCTGATTTCATTATGATTTTTGTAAGTTGTGGGTTTTTTCTATTTGTTTTGTTTTTATCATTATTATTTTCATGTTAGTAAATCTTTTATTCTGCATTTTCCCCTTAGATGTACTTATTCTCATTTGTCCCTTTTTCCCCAGGGGTATTCAGTTATAAGTATTTAAGATTATTTTGTGAAACTCAGTTTTTTTGAGACTTAGTACTAATAAATTATTTTAATTTATGTCTGATTTTGTATTTCTTTTTACATTCATTTTTCTGACCTCATCTCAAGTTTATTGGTCTTTACATATGGCCAATCTGCTGTTAATTGCATCCATTAAAAGTATCAATTTCAGTTGTCGTTATTTTTTCAAGTTAGCATTTCCATGGATACCATTTTTACAGTTCTTACAACTTTCCTGAAATCTTCATCTGGATATCCTTTAGACCTAAGTTCTTTTACTGATTTTGTAATATCTTTATCATTGTTATTTTAAAGTTATATTTTATAATTCTAACAGAATTTTTCCTACTACCTGCATTTTTTCTTGATCATATCACATTTTACTAATTATCATACATAATGGATTTTTATTACTTGCTGCTATCAAGGCTGATAGGTTGTGGGTATTATGTTCTTTTCCTCTGAATGCTGTGTTGTGTTGTAGTAGCCACTTATATTACATAATGACCACATTAAACTTGTGGAAGCTTAGTGCTACATTTTATTAAGGGCAGGTCTATTTTGGCTTTGTCTTTAGTACTAGGACAAATAGTCCTTCATAGTTTTTACTTTTGCTTGTGACCCTTCTGTGGTTTCACTAGAAAGTCCTAGTTGTTTCCCAAGCCTCACCTAAATTGACATTTGAATTACAAATATTGTTTCCTCTGAGTTGAGCAACTGCTAAAACCTCTGTTGGATTCTTTCAGCCTTATGTTCATTCCTTTTCTCTTGTTCTCTTTGCAGTTTTGCCCCATGCATGCACAATTAAGTAATCAGTCAAAGATTTAAATGAAGATTGTAGGTTTGGATTTCCCCACAGTAGATTTCTTCTTTTTTGGACCTGTCTTCAGTCACATTTCACAGTGCTCTTGGCAACCTCAATTTCTGTCTACTGACTTGTCAAGACAAGGAGACTATGGATTTCTGCTTGAATTTTAACTACATTGCCCTTGGGGAAAAAACATATAAGATGTCAGCCTATGTGGTTTCCTTCTTTCAAAGGTCAGCTCTTCTGTTTGGTTTCTCTCCAGTGCCTTCAAAGACTTGTTTCTATATTTTGTGTAGTGTTTACATTTATTTTCACTAGGCAGGTTAGTCTGATAAAAGTTTCTCTACCATTATTAGAATTCAAAACTACTCTAATGGTCTTGATTGATGAGTTTAACTACTTAAAATGATTTTATGTGCTGTTCTATCAGGTCTTGTTTTTGCCATCACATTTTATACTTAAAATTTTCCCCTTTTCTTCTCCTAGTTTCCTTTGACTCTATCAAATTCTTTTGTTTGTTTAAAAGATATTTGTTTTTTCTTTAGCTATCATTTTCTATCTTAATAACATATAGTATCTTTTTCTCTATCAATTTCTTAATTATCTTTAACCATTTCTATTGAAATCAGCTACAAAATGGGCAAGCCTCCACTATATCTAATAAGCTTTTTAAACCAGAAAAAAAAAAAACCCACAAAATTTTACTTTTAAATTTGTTGCAAAAGGGCAAAAGCCTTTATTAAACGTCAAGCTTCCAAATCAGAAAAATCTACCTTCATCTCTTACATCTGCCACTTGCTTGCCCTCAGGACTCTTTTTCCACCTCAAACCAGAGAAAAAAACTTTACCTTTTTAAAAATCTGTCATTTGCTTGCCCTCAGGGTTCTTTCCTGCCCACAGCCTTTCTTGTGATTTTTAAGTCAGACCATATTCTTAAAATGACCAAGCTAAACTATATTTACAACAAAGTAAGTGAGTAAGCAAACAAGGGAAACCCTGGTAACCCCATCACATGTTCAAGACTGTCCCTTAGTCCCTGGTTACTTCAACACACAGTCCAATCAATTTTAGTTCACAAGTGCACTTGCAGTCTCTAAATGTGTGGTCCAAATATGGTGCACCCTCTTCTCTTTTGGTGTCTGTCTCAGCTTCCTCCTAATGTGTACTCCAAGACAAGACATTTCTGCTTCTCTTTTGGCATCTGTCCCAACTTTAGGCAGCAGAAAAGATCCAAATCAGGCACCAAAAAGTTAAAGATTTTAAACCAAGTTTCAGCAACAAAGATTTCAAACCAGGTTAGGTAAAACAGGAACAGACACCAGGTCGATCTCCTCAAGCGTAGCCCTCTGGTCTCTCTGAAGACATTTGAATCAAGCTGGATAAAACAGGCTCCAACACAAAGTTCAAATTTCTAAGCTCTTTTGACTCATGCTTTCAGTTACCCCAGGCAGTTGCCCATTTACCACAGAAACTCACAGCCTCTCTGCTTTCCTGTCCTGTTACAACCTGAAGCTTCCCTCAGTCTGGCCCCATGGCTACCTGCACACTGCATGCCTTTTTCCTCCTTCTCTTGACCTCCAGACCACAATGCCTTGCATACTTCCTGTCTCTTCTTGTGAGATTTTCCTTACTCCCAGTTGCTGTCCAATAACACCAACATGGCACAGTTCCAACCATGTGTGTCCCCAAGAAGGGATGCAAATATGGCAAATGTGTCTCCAAGAAGAGGGGGTCAGGCTTCCCTGATCCAGCCATGACACCTACGATCATTTCCTACTTTTGCTAACTTTACTATCCCCTATTGGCGTTGGGTAAGGAAAAAGGCAAAGCAGAGAACTTAAGTGAATTTATAAATGAATGCAGCTGACCCTTTAAATCCAGCCACTGATCAGGTTCATACCAGGTGTCATGCATGAGCAGTAGCAAGACCACACTATTTTAAAAAGAGGTAAAGACAGATTTACTCATTAAAAAAAAAAAAAAAACAACAGAATAGACAAGTCACTGAGGATACAAGTGATATAGGGTAGTGACACAGCTAAAAATTGTATTGGTGCCAAAATACCTTGGTGGGCGAAGTCTGAAAAAAAAACATGAAAGGAAATAGGCAATGGGAAGAGTAGGTGTATGAAAAGAAAGGAGTGAGGAGAGAAAAAAAAGGAAAGGAAGGAGATGAGAATGGCAGACTGAGAGAACAGGCCCACATGGCCTGGCCATGGTGAACCCCCTGGAAGAGTGAGCTGGAGGTAGCAAGGAGCTATGGTGACAGCAGAAGAGTAGCCTGTGTGAAGTGTGGCACCATAGCAAGGTGGCATAGTGAGCTGGTACCTGGAGATGGGTAGGGATTTGGAAAGCTGATTTGTATATCAGCAGTTGTGGGAGAAATTTGAAGAACCTTGGAGAAGCAGAGCAGTGCAGATCACTGGAGAAGAAGCAAAGAGAAGATGCTGGAGAAAGACTTGACTTTGCAATGGCTGCCTCAGTTTTGGAGAGGCAAATGGCACCATCTTGGACATGTGTCTTTTGGACCTTTGGGACTGAAAATGGTGACTGGGTAAGATAACTGGCCACTTGTGGCATTAAGGGCTTTTCATTTTTCTGGTTAATTTTTCATGTTAATAAAACTTGTTGTTTAAACTGCTTTTGTCTGGCAACTGCTGCATGCAGGTGATGCAGACTTGTGGTTTGTTGGTTAGAGGCTTCCGTCCCTTTCGGCATGATTTCACAAGGACCCCCTTGGATTATCTTACTGTACAGTTCAATCTCTAGTCCAAAAAGCTACATGTGGGTCTTTCAGCCATGTGTGTAAACAAAATGGCAGCTGTCCCACCTTAAAATCAAAGGAAGAAACCAACATGTTGGCATCAATCCTCTTCCAAAGACACAGCTATTCACCTCATGTCAAGTAAAGAAACTGTTAGGGGGCACCATACCCCCCTGGGTGTCATTGTCTCCTGTTTAAGAATGCAAATTTTAAAGACATATGCTAAAATATGAGAATGACCTTAATTAAAATTTCCTTTTAAAAAGATGCAAGGGGGAGAAAAAAGTAAAATGGTTCAGGTGCTGTTCCTGAAAGGTGGGAAATCAGGGTATATAAAGGGTGTGGAAACAGAGAGGGATTCCAATATAGAGATCCAATAGAGATTCAGTGGAGGAGAGATTGGAATTGGCCATTTTGTAGGGTAAAGATGTGAGCCATGTGGACTTGGCTATGGCCTGGGGCCTACAGCCTTTGGCTGGCCCAGGCTGGCAGCATGTGTGCTAAATGTAGTTAAGGAGTTTGCAGATTTAAACTCCATGTTGCAGTATGTTTTGCTGAGTTTGACTTGTGTCTGGAATAGGCTGTGCGAAAGTCAGGCCTGAAAAGAAAGTGAACTTTGCTGGTCTGGCACCATGGAGTTCCTGCTACCTAGAGGACAAGGAGAAGACAGCGTGGAAGACAAAGAGGAACACGCCAAGGGAGCAGTCAAAGAAACTTGTCTTCAAGCATCTGGAGATAAACTCTGACTGGCTGATTTTGGTGAGATGATCAGGACTGAGAGACTAAGGATTTTTGGGCAATCGGGAAAGGACTTTGAACAATGTCGAGAAAGGTTTTAGACAATGTTAATGTAATTTGAGTTTTACTTACGTGTTTCTTTCACAGTAATTAGGAAATCACTTTGTTAGAAATAAATTACTCTGCACTGATAGTCTTGCTTTAACTTGAAATTTTGGTTGAGAAGGCTGGGGATGGTGGAAAGAACCCATGAGTTTAAAAGAGGGTAAATTGAGGCAAACTAGTCTAAAGTGTAAACTGTGTTTCTAAGTTTTTCTTTTTAGGTCTGAAAGAGGGAAAGAAAGCAGAGAGAAGCTGGTAACTGGCTTTTGCATATCAATGGTAGAGGTGAACAGTGAAAATGCTAATGAGCAGTTTGTAGCTTGCTTCCTAGAGAGAGAAGCAATTGCTAATATAACTGCTTGCAGCCTGCTTCAGAGAGAGAGAGGTAGGCCTGTATGTGTTTAAGTCAAGGAAAAAAAGTATTTTTCGTGTCACCCTGTTTCAAAACCAAGATGGTGTCACCAATCCTCCTCCAAAATGCACACAGCTTCAGCCTTCTTTTGGCCTAAAACACCAAGGCTCATCGAAACAACAGTAGCAACCACTTTAGACATCTCACAATGAAAACAGTAGCACTCCAAATTCTCTAAGTTAAAACAAGTTTCCAAGTACCGAGTTTTCAAGTCAGCTTATACAGGTCACAAGTTTCTCCAACATGCTTACCTGGGCTCCTACCAGCCTGGGTTGGGGATGGAAGCTCAGAGTGGCTTCCTTCCCTCCTCCACTGCTGTACATGACAGCAGCAGCTCTGAGGCCTCCAGCCACCTTGCTGCTCCACCACTCTCCTCCTTCTCCAGCCATGCTGCTTCCAAAATCCCTTCTCTCTGTCCCTCTGCGAGAAAACCTCAGCTTCCCTTCTCTGAATCTCTGCCCACCAGGGTACAAATGGCTGCTATCCTAATGAAGCGTTTCCAAGCCGGGACCATGACACCCCAATTTTACTACATAACCCCTGTTACTGGCACTATCAAATATATATATTTGATATATATCAAATATAGATATCTATCTATCTATCTATAATACCTATATATCGAATATATAATATATAATACCTATATATCAAATCTATCTATCTATCTATCTATCTATCTATCTATCTATCTATCTATCTATCTATCTATCTATCTATCTATCTATCTATCTATCTATCTATCTATCTATCTATCTATCTATCTATCTATCTATCTATCTATCTATCTATCTATCTATCTATCTATCTATCTATCTATCTATCTCAAATACCTGACTCTTGTGACCTTCTACATTTCTGTCATTTTTGTATTTTGGAATTTTAGTTTTATTACCAAAATATATTTTCTTTAGATTTGGGTATGGGGCAGGGATGCTTTAGTTTATCATTTGTCATAAACTACCTATAGTCATTTCTAAAAATAAAGTATATTCCATTAGACTCAAGTTTATGTTCTGCAATATAAAGCAAATAAGCTAACAAGGAAACTGCTTCTAAAAGAAGGTTAATATAGAATTGATGAATGGTATATATTTTTAATCAGGTATTCCTTTTTGAACAAATATTGGGGAGAACAAAACAAATGAGAGTCTTGATTTGGAATTTATGGTTAAGTTCTTTTAACTCAGAGCAGATCACCTATTTATTATATATTTTGCTTTAAATATATAAGCTACTAAGTAAAAACTTACCACCAAGAAATAATGCTGGAGTTGGGCGTGGTGACACATGTGCCTGTAAGCTTCAGCCTATGAAGTGACTGGGACTAGAGATCGCGGTTCGATCCACAGTGAGACCTCGTCCCAAAAAATAGCTGGGTATGGTGGTGCGCGCCTGTAACTCCAGCTACCTGGGAAGTTGAGGCTTGGGATTGCTTGAGTCTGTGGTACCCTGGGCAACATGAGCCTGTGGTTCCATGGGCAAAAATAGCGAGACCTGGTGAGAGCGAGAGAGAGGGAGAGAGGGAGGGAAGGAGAGAGAGAGAGAGAGAGAGTTGATATTGTATATGCAATTATATTAGGAATAAGAGCATCACTGGTCTTTTGACAACAGATTGAAGACAGATGAGTAACATTGCAAAGTTTAGAAGCGGTAACAACGTAAATGCAGCTGGAATACTTGGAATTATGGTCCTGCTGAGTGGGCCCTCCTTTGGGAATAACTGTTTTTCTGGATGCCAATTAAGGAAGAGTATAAGCAAAAAAAAAATGAGTGGGGCAAGAGAAAAAAGATAGTTAGATTGTTGAGTGGAACAGTTATCTTTGCATTCCTATAGAAGGGAGAAAATTTATCTGAGGAAAGAATAATATGGAAAGAAAAGAACAGTATTCATTTCATTAAGTCTTCTCATTCCTTTTTGAGGTATTGTAATTACCTGAGAGGTAAAGGGAGTAGAAAATTTTCATGCTTTGGACTTCCAAATCTTCCCACCATTAATTTCCTAGTTATCCCAGTGGATAATCTTAATCTTGCTGTAGAATATTGGCCAGTCCTATTAGCATCATACTTAAAGACATATTCTCCAATCAGATTGAACAGTAAAATACTGGTATCTTAACCACTATATGCCTACTTCATTTGCCTTAAGAGGATATCACTGTTTCAAAATCCAGCATTATGCTATTGTGCCCTGTCAGTTTGTACAATGATGAAAATGGTAGTAATATTTCAGAACACTAGAGAGGGCATGAACTATGAATATGTACAACGTTGTAGCTAAATCTAAAGGGCATTATATTGAATGGGGGGGGGGGAAAGCCACTCTCAAGTGACTACATAGCATTTGGTCTACTTTCATAATCTTGAAATAGCAGAATTATGGAAATAAAGAACACATTAGTGTGGCCAAAGCTCAAGGCTGGGAACACAGCCTAAGTGAGTTCCCGGGTGAGGTAGAACTCAGTATCATGATTTTTGTGGTCACATGAGTTTACTAAAGTGATTAAACTGCATAGAAAACACACACATGAACAAGTGCCTGTAAAACCTGATAAAATGTGAGTAAACCTGTAGTCTACATAAGAGTATCGTACTAATGCGGTTTCTTGGGTTTGCTATTGTATTTAGTTATGTAAGATGTTACTGTTAAGGGAAAGCTGAGCTAAGGTATATAGAACTCTTCACTACTTTTTAAGTTTCTATCAGTTCAAATTATTTCAAACTATTTTTTTTAATGTACACTTCATTCACTCTAACTTCCTCTTCACCCTAAAGATCACAAGCAAGGGAACTTATTTATAAAGTCACACATGCTGTGAGAGCCTTTGCGGTGATCCATTTTGTCCCAGTTAAAATCATGACACAAATAATCTTGAGAACCCAAGAAGATATTCTAGTAAATAATGAATTTGAAAAGTCCATTTGTATCTTGCTGAAGTTTTTTTTTTTTTAATCCAAAGCACATTTTATTTCTGCTCTTATTAGGTGTGGTTGTTGAGTGCTTTGCTTGTAGGTTTAGACACTCAAGACTTCAGGCACTCAAACTAATCATGAGCATACAAATGCATTTTCATTTACCATCAACTCTAATGAAAATCAAGATGCTTCAAAAACAAATGATTTTTTTTTTTTGAGCACAAAATATGGACTTTGAGAAACAATTGTTTTGGTAGTTATTATTCACTGCACAGGTATTAGCCAGTGTTCACTCTTTAGGAATAATATATACTTCAAGTCCCTAAATATTCAAAACATGAACTAATTTTTCTTCATTATTGAAATCTCTGTATGCAAACCTAGTTGCATTTGAAAGCTAATCTCCCTATGTGCCAAAGTAATTACAGAAAGTAAATAATATCCAGTGTTCTTATTCCCTATAGAAATGGTTTAATATCTTATCTTTTAAAACTGATTTTCATCTCATTCAAAAAAGCCTGAGAAAAGTTCTTTAGTATTCAGAAAAGGAGAAACTTCAAGAAAGCACTGGAGCATATCTTCCCTCTGACAATAGATATTGTACTGGGGGCCCTTGTTCCACCTGAGAAGGAGAAAACAAATCTCTCTGCTCCTTTCCCTCCAGTGAGTGTGTGTGAATTCTTCTGCAGAGCCCCAAATCAGAAGCCTCAACCAGAAGTCACTGTGTGTTAACATAAAGTGATTTGTCTGTCTTGTTGGTGACTTTCCTCTGTCAAGTCACTTCTAAACTGATACCCAAGAGTGCTATTAGGAGTCACCATGCTTTCCCATGAGATGCTATGGGAACAACCTGAGCACCATGATGATGTACTGGCTGCTGGGATTTCTTTCATCCTTTACAAGGTTTGTGAAGTTGGTCCCAGAGTCTGTTCAGGTTCCAGAAAGAGTCATCGCTCAATTACTTCCCAAGTTATAAGGCAGTAATCAGCTGGGATGCATTTTTTTTTTTTTTTTTTTTTTTTTTTGCTTCTGTACCTGCAATGTTGGATATCAGGCCTCAAAGTGGCAAAGTGATTCTTGCTGTTGAAACTGTGAAATTGTTTTTCACAGCCCTCTTTCCTGGTGTATGGGCTGGAAGCTATGCATTTTTTTCTCCAAAAGGTTAAAGCTGTGAGGAATTTCTCAGCATATATGACTCATGTTCCTCTAGAGCAGGATCGTTGGGAGACATTTTGTTTTGAATAAATATATCTTTAGTGAAGTGTGCAA
Organism: Uropsilus gracilis; assembly: GCA_004024945.1. NCBI lineage: Eukaryota > Metazoa > Chordata > Mammalia > Eulipotyphla > Talpidae > Uropsilus > Uropsilus gracilis. The sequence goes on from PVHY01004597.1 coordinate 59,040, forward strand.
AAGACTTGACATGTGCTGCTTGCAGTTTTCAGCCTGTTATAATTTTGTGAAAAGTGCAGTGTTGATTGAAATTTTCTATTTTTGATCTTGGTGTTAAGATGATTCTTGTTTAACTTTTTGCCTCAATAGAAGACAAGGGGAAAATGAAGGATTCATTTTGTGAGTTTTCATTTGTATTAAAATTATAACATTTTGAAATTGAAAAGAAATTTTTTATTGTTTAATTATTTAACTTTTAGTTCACAGCCTATTTTATAACAACTGAGTTTTACATTTTATTATTTCTGCTGTGAATTCACATGTTGCAGATTTTTTTGTTGTTTTGCTGACAGGAAGTTAGGTCCTTTGGAGGTCTGGAGTTCCAATTTCATATTATTGATCTTTTTTTTTTTCTTTTAAGTTAGTTTTTAGATCAAGGTTTGATGTGTTTACTGAAAGACAGTTATGTAGGAGTTGCCGCTCTTACATAGTCTTGGTTGTCAAAACCAAGCAAAATGGAGCTTTTAAAAATGAGATGATCAAGTATTATTTGTGATAGAGCATGACTGCTGGATACACTGAAAGTAAATTTGGGATGGAGAGGCTGGGAGTGTTTTCCCAAAAGGGTTCCGTAATGACCTATCCATTTCTCTGAGTCTCCTCCTCCTCTTCTTTTCAATCTCCTGATCTGCTTCTCTTTACCCACTCAGCTGTTGGGCCAGATATCCTCTCTGTCTTTTCCCTCCTGCTTCCTTCTTTGCCTGTCCACGTGGGTGCTCTTTATGGCTCCACTCTTTCCTTGCTCAACACTGTTGTGGAGTAACTGAGCATCTGAGCCTTTCTGGTGAGACTGAAAGAATAATAGAAACTTCATTTACAGTAGCCTGTGGGTCTCCTCAAGGCCAGGTGTTAAGAGCAAGGGATGAGTCCTGGTTACTCAAAGCTACTCCAAGTTGTGACCTTCCCCAAAGCCTGCTCCACTGTCCAATCCATGTGATCCAGAGTCTTTGTTGACACCATTCATGCCTTTGGATGGAATGCGTAAGTTTGATCCAGTTCTTGCTGTCCTGGGAGGCTGGACTCTGTTCTTAAGCTTTTCTGTTCAGGAGATCTTCTCGGCTCTGACTTCTTTGATGGGGGCATTTCTGCTGTGTATTATCTGTTAGAGTAAACTGTGTAATAGCCTGCAGGAGAAGCCCGAGTTTGCCATATTCTTGAGAACATGGTAGTTAAATGACTGCAACCTTCTTAAAGGTTCAGCCCTAAAGTTGCATCAGTTTCCTAAGTCCTGACCCTGTGTGACCCCAGTTGCCTTTGTTTTCTTAGTGGACTATTTCCCTCTTCAACCACGCTGAAGACTTCAATACTGATTTCCATTAGGAATATTTCCTAAAGTCCAGCTCTGCATTTCCACCTGCATGATAAACTTCACCTGTGTATGTTTCTCTGGTGCTTTAAACCCAAAGTATGTCTGAAATGGCATCATTGCCTTCTCCCTTGTACAGGTCATGCTCTAGACTTTGCCATTATTTCTGTTAATGGCACTACTATCCTGATTTCTACACCAAAGAATGCCTGGAATCCTTTATTCACCATCTACCTCACTTCTCACACCTAGTCAATTGCCAGAATGCTAATTCCTCCTTGTTTCTTTTCGGTCTTTTTCTAGATCCTCATTCTCATCCCTTCACTCTGCTTTTGCTTATGAAAAGCAAAAATTGAAATTAAAAAAACCATCCATCTGCTATTCTGTTTGTCTTCATCCTTGCTTCTTTAAAATTTAGTTATATTTTAAATTCATTAATGGTGCCTTCTATGGCAACATTAGCTCCCTGATAAGATCCACTGGGATTACTCCTGTGCATTCATCTCTTTGGAATCATATCTTGTCATTATCTATGTGGTTTGTTGCTGTAAGTTTAGAGCCTAGAAATTTAAACCATTTAAAATCCACTCAGAAAGTCCCACAATAATACCTGAACTTGTCACCAATGCTGCCCACCCCATTCTCCTCTCTGCCCGAATGTCCCCCTTTGTGTGGAGCCTGAAGTCATACCAACCTCCTTGTGTCTGTACCAACCACAGTGGTGAAAAAGTGCTTACTCTTTAGAAAATATCTTTCAGTCACCTTTTAGTTCCCAATGGATCCCGAACAACCAGAAAGCACACACAGAAGAAACCAAGAGAGATCAAAAACCAAAGAAAATGGTATAACCACTTTAAAAGTTCCTCAAACAGGGGTATAGAATTATCACATGACCTAGTAATTTTTCTCTTAGGTTTACAGTCAAGGGAACTGAAACTGTATGTCTAGATAAATACTTGGATGTAACTGTTCAGACCAGCATTATTCTTTTCTAGCTGACTAGTGGAAACAATCTAAATGTCCAGTGGCTAATGAGTAGATAAATGAGATGTGATATATTCATACAATGGATTTTTATTCAGCTTTAAAAAATGAAGTGCTGAAACCTGGGTCAACATGGATAAATTTTAAAGATGTTATGTAAAGTGAAAGGCATGAGGCACAAAGTCTCCCTGCTGAGTCTGTTTGCGCAGAAATCTGTAGACACAAAGCCAATCTGTTGTTTCCATGGGCTGCAGGGAAGAGTAGAAATAGTGACTGCTCTTGGGTAGGGGTTTCTTTTGGGGGTGATGGGATGCTTTGTAATTAAATAGTGGAAATATTTGTTCAACTTTGTGAGTATATTGAAAAGCACTGACTTGTACACTTTAAAGGGAATAATGCTTGTGAATTATATCTAAAATAAAGATATTATTTAAGAAAAACATAGGAAAAGTTAAATAAAAGATAGAATGAGACAGGGATTGAATATATTATATCAAGCCAAGGTGATTACTTAGAAACACTTTGAATTAGAGGTTAGGCCTCTTAAAACACTTTATATGAGAAAATCAAGGCTCAGAGATGTTAAATAACCAGACCTGGGGTCCTGGAGTATGTGGGGGCTGGAAGATGGACCATTCTTCAAAGAACATGTTTATTCCATTAATGATGTTACATTCTCAGGAGAGTCAACACTTCTTATGAGATGTCTTAACCTAAGCCCAGGTCAAGCCTGATGGTTGAGTTAGTATGAAGCCTGGACTGACACATGCTCACCCATTGTCTTTCTTCTGGTATCCAGACAGGTTCCTAGGTATGTAAACCTTAGTGCTTGTCTTCCGTACTTAAAGGAAACTGGTTATCACTCATCCCTGTGAGGGGAGTATAGTCAGGGCTTATGTTTGTTTTTTGTTTTTTGTTTTTTGGTTTTTTTTTTGAGACTAGGTCTTGCTATTTTTGCCTGTGGAACCGCAGGCTCTCATTGCCCGGGGTACCACATACTCAAGCATTCCCCAGCCTCAGCTTTCCAGGTAGCTGGGATGACAGGCGCACGCCACCATGCCCAGCTATTTTTTTGGAACTAGGTCTCACTACGGGCCCCAGGTGGGACTCGAACCACGATCCCTAGCCCCGGCCGCTTCATAGGCTGAAGCTTACAAGCACGAGCCACCGTGCCCAGCACTTATGTTTATAGGTTTCCTTAATTTCTTAAATATGCACCATGTGGAAGACAATACATCAAATACTTAGGGAAAGGATTTCACTCTAGCTATTCCAAGGGAGAGAATGATCATGAATGATGACTATCTTAAAGAAGAAAGGGAAAACTTGGGTTTCATAAAACAAAGAAGGCGTTGAATAAAGAGAAGTGAATCTTGTCTTAGAATAAAGGAAGGCAGAGGCAGGGTGACCCTTGACAATTAGCCACTGCTTCAACCTTATCTGCTCTGGCATTAACAACAAATTGTAAACATGTAAACTTGTAAATATTGTAAACATGTAGATATTCCTGAGTAACTCAACTCTCTTGTTCCCTTTTCACATGATTGAAGTTAAGTCTCTTTTACCTTATTGTGGTCAGTTTTAAAGACCACTGAAAAAAGAAGACCTAAGAAAGGGAGGGCTGACTTGTGGGAACCACATTCAGTGGGTCACTTGAGTGTCCTGACAGAGTGACTAGAGGCTAGAGCCAGAGCCATCAGGACAGGAACTTTGGAGTTAAGGTGATGGAATGATTTTTCATTAGAGTTATTTTTGAATACAGGATGTGGACAAGTAGCCCAAATTTGGGATTGTTAGAACGGATTTTGTTCCAGCTTAGAGTAGCTCAATAACAAATTAGTCTTTCTTAGTTTTTTGTTGTGTTTTTTTTTCCCTGAGCCCAATTCCACAATTTTACCATATGGAAACTCTGACTTTTATAAAGAACTTGCTCTACTGAGCAAGCTGGTACATTTTTCAAATGTTTCTTGACATTAACAACTCTATTTCTCAATTAGCAAAGGGAGTAAAGTTGATTATGCATATCCATGGGGTGACAATTTACATCTGATTAGCAAACTCTAAGGTAAACATTAAAAGGTCACTATATAAAGTTTTATTTCTTTTGTTTCCTGAAAGACCAGTCATGATATCCTAACATCCCCATGATTGAAAGTCCTATTTGAAAATTTTGGACTTATATTAATGTTGGATTATAAAAATCTGTCGAATTTAAAGCTTATTTAGCTGACATTTTGTTTGTTGCATTTTTCTAACAATATTCTGATATCCATCTGTTTTTGTGAGAACTATTAGCTAATCATAGACACAAAAAAGTGTAGGGAACATATGCTTAGACGCCCACTATGTCCTGGCAACCTATTCATGGATTTATCCTTATTGTGAAAGGTCTTCCAATTTTTTTTTTTCCCTTAACTAAAAATAGGCAAACTGTCAGAGAGGGAGGGAGGAAATTAGCTCTACCTCCTCTAGTATAAAGATCAGCAGTTATCTTTGTTTTATGCTCATTGGAATCAGAATAGCTTCTGTCTTGTGTATAGTCAAGATTCAGAAAAGTAAATTTATAGTTATTGTTGAGGTGGTAGTAGTGTAGATTGAGCCTGTGACATTCATATTTGATTGAGTTTTGCTAGCGTATGGAGGATGAGCACTGTGGGTGGATCTTTTTTGTGGTTGGTGTAATTTATTTAAAATGGCAACTCTTAGACACATGGCACTCTCTCTGGTCACTGTATCTGTCGTCTGTCTCCTTTTTATCTGTTTTTTTTAAAATAAGTCAGATAACACCAAAAATCAGGAAAAAGATGGCATGAAGAAACAATTTGTATTTCCATTTTTTCCCAGAGATAATGGTTATTTGCATTTTGGTAACTGTCCTTCTAAGTGTTTGTTTTTTTCCTGTGCATGTGAACAAAATATAAGTGGGATCTCTTATACATTGTTTTGAACCTGGTTTTAAGATGTTTTGCAACAAATTCACAGCTTTCTTTGTAAATATGCATATATTTTTTATTTTGATGGCGATATTACTATATAAAGAACTACTATAATTTATTAAGCACCTTCCTGTTGTTGGAAATTTAGGTTATTTTCTAAGATAAATTCTGGTGAAAACTTTTGAGTCAGAATTTCTAATAATCACTGTTTACTTCAGAACTCTCATCAATACTTAACAGTGCCTTTTCTCCCATCTTTTCAGTAACAGGGTATTTTTCTAATCTTTTTCATCTTAATATGTTAAATATCATTTTTAAAAGGAATTTCATTGACTTCTGGTTTAAAAATTATGCAGATTTAGAGGCAATTCATGTACCTATACTTGTCATTTGTTTCACTTTTCCTAATAGGAGTTTTGTGTTTTGTATTGGCTTCCAAGAGTTCCTTATATTCACATGCTAGATTAGCATGGTGCCATTTAAATCAATTTATTCAAAGTAAATTAAATGTCAGGCAGTATGTCAAATATTCATTTTTCCCCTCAATTTGTTGATTGTCCTTTTCACTTGTGTTTATTTTTCCCCCAATAAAAAGCTACTCTTTTTATTTAGTTAAATGTATCAATCTTCATGGTTTCTAACTTTTTAAAATCATGCTTAGGTAAATATTCTTCCCCTTGGATTACAAAAATTGTTCCATAATTTTTCTCTGGTTGTGTAACTAAAAAAATAAATATTTAATGTATCTGGAATTAATTTGTGGGAAAGAAACTGGCTTTTAAATATTTAATCTATTTGGAATTTATTTGGGAGAAAGAAATTTGCTAAGGATCCAAAAGTATTTTTCTACAAGTTTTATTCATCGCTTTGGTATTATTTCAGTCTAATTTTATTTCCTCTTTTCTGTTCTGTAGATCTAGTACAGTGTTGCTAACCCAGAGATGCAAGTATTTATTATTAGATAGCCATATTTGCTTTCATTCACAACATCAAGTAGAGAGTATTTAGAGAGCAATGAACACTGGTTTCAAGGCTTCTAGAAGATGACCCCTGAATAAATGGTAAACATATAGTAGGAGTAAGCCAAGTGAGGGTGGGAACAGGGTGAAGAGGAAGTACAGTCTGGGCAGAGAATTGAGTGTGAACTTGTCTCAGCGTGAGAACTAGCAGGATGTACATGTGAGTGTGTGTTAGTATGCTATGAAATATGAGACAGATGTTATGAAAAATGAGAAATGATGTGATAGGTACTTAATGTTTGGGTCCTTCCTGCCATGTAGAAATTTAAATTTATTTTTAGGTGGTGTACATTGTTAGTTTTTTAAGCAGAGACTTGATATTGTCTGATTGTAAGTTTTAGATAATTTTTTTTCTTTGAATATGCAACATCCGTTCTAGTTTAAGGAGAAGGCTAGAGGTTTCTGTACTAGTCTAAATATAAGATGGCAACAACCTGAGCAGGAGGGTGTTGAAGGGAGAAAAAAGGTTGTAGATGAGAATCTGTTGCAGTGATTGATTACTCCTGAAAAATAATGGAAACACAAATGGAAGAGTGAAGGATAGGTCCAAGTGTCCTAGCATTGGTGAAGGCTCCCAATTTCCTAGGCATGGAGGAGATAAGACTGCCTTGTGAAAAGTAGGATATGACAGTTACTTGGCAATTTTAGGAAATAACAAAGATAGAGTGGGGCCTGATCAAGTTAGGCTTCCTGCCCAGTTACCATTTGAAGACTATGGATATAATGTTCAATTTGTGAAGTTCACATTCACATATACTCTTTGAACAAGTGCCCATGACTTTTCACATGGTGCTTGCACATCATGTTGATGATCTCCTTTCCCTCTCTTACATCAACTTGGACTAACTGAAAGAATCTACAATTTTTTTTTTAAAAAACTGCATATGTAATCTAGCCAGTGGAGACCAGTGACAGTTTCTCCATTTCATACGCTATCTGCATCAGCAGCTAAATTTCTAGATGTGCTTTACAGATGATATTTGAAGGTAGCAGACTTTGAATAATGATGACCCAATAAAAGTAGCAATAAGGAAGACTTGTTGCAACTGACAGAAAATCTCGTCATAGAAGGTGAGGTAGAAATGCTGCCGCAAAGTTTTTGTTACTCATATATACTGACTGGGTTTTCTCTGATCAAAAGAAGAATTACTTTTGCTAATTGGAAGTTTATTTCCAGTAGTTAGATTCACACCTGATCTGAGTGCAATATGAAGAGCAATAAAGGAAAAATAACATGCATATGATTTGTGCCACTGAACTGACAACTGTGTATCATTAAGTTAGAAAATATGGGCAGTGCTGCCACCAGCCTCAATTTATATTTATCGAACATCATGGTGTTTGAGGTCATGCTTATAAATAGTCACTTGGTGAGGTTGATTACACTAATCATTTATGTTGGGCAAATAGGAGAGGTTACTATTTTTCCATCGGTGTATCTGCTGGGCAGATATTATCGCCCCCCCCCCCCCGTCCCATTGAGCTATAAGTAAGTCACTAACTGTACTTCTGCCAAAAAGAGTGTTCCAGATACAAGATCCTCAGAAATTCCTTCCTTGCCCTGAAGATGCTAGACTCCAAAGAACAAGAAGAGGGTAAATTTATAGACATAGCTCTACATGATCTCACATTCTTCTTTTTCTGCCTGTGGTCTCCTTGGCTCAGTATTGCCAAGAAAGGAGGGCTTGGGTGTCCTGGCCTGAATATTTTTTGTTTAAGCTGCAGGCTCTGTTGGTTTTTTTTGTAATAATGAAGCAGTGCTTAAAATGTTATTTTTCTTTGTCTTCTCATTGGGAGCCAAAATAGACTTGCCAATGGGATTGGAAATGGAGAAGCTTTGAGCAAATCAGAGAACATAGAGAATTGCAAACAATGGCAATGAAGAAGAAATGCATTGTAGTAATGAATCCTGTGAGTGCTGTATGTGTATATGCAGTCATATATTCATATTTATGCTAATATGTTCATATGTGTATAAGATCACATAAAATTGTTGATGCAGAATACACGGTCTATCTACATAGGTTGATTTATGAACCCAAAAGTGAGTGGGGAAAAATGAATATTGCAAAACATGGCCTTAAAGCAGTCCATCTCATCTGAACAGTAATGAAATAGGACTTTTTTGAGGAGCTGATTTTGCCATTTTTCTCTTGAATACGGTGTATGTCATTTTTCATCTGCCTGTCAGCAAGTACCAAACAAGTGGAAATGGATTCAATGCTTATAATGACTGGATTTGTACTCTTTGCTATATATATTCATTAATTTCCTAATATAATCTCCCAGTTTGATTTCCATTTGTCATTTCTCCTGCTTTGCTCCATCTTCTGTCTCTTCAATTCATGTCCTAATGTTGGTGACCTTCAGAGCTCTGAGCTTGGTCTTATTCTTCACAGTGGCCCAAGTCCCTTTAATTCATCGTCATGTCTTCTTGGCTTATATATGTATTTTTTACTTTGGTGTAGATTGCAGCAAAATTGACTCTACTCTTAACCTAAATACGCAACCCCATGCATTCCCCAGCCTCTCTTCAGTTAAGCAGCCATTTCAGAAAGCTCTCCTGGTGAGGTGTCATTGGACATGATATGCACTTGAGTTTAGACCTTGTCATAGAACCTTCTGGCACTGATTCTCTTTGAACAACTGTCCTCCAGTTGTCTCCTGGAATAGATGCTACTGTTGATGATTGTCCTCTACCACCATCTGAATTCCTTTCATCCCTATGTCAGAAAGGAATTCAGTTTACTACTAAAGCTAATGAATTTTGGTGGTCCATTAATGTGATTTAGTTTACCCAAGTTAAGACAACTTCCAAATCTGTGTATCTTTACCTAGTGCCCAATTTTCCTGAAACTGAGACCCACATGTTTAATAACATATTGGAAGGATCTTGGATAATAACATTAAGGCATCTTAGATTCAGCTTATCTCAAAACTGGCCATTACTCACCTCTCTCTGACCTACTCTTTTTCTGTTGTCTCTATCTCTGTATATAATAGTTCTCCCAGCCAGATACCCAAGATGCATACTTTTAAGACATTTTTGACTGTTCTTCCTGCTACAGCTCTAATTTAGTGCAGGTATCCACAGGCTTCATCACTGTACCAAATTTGTCCAATTTTCCTGTTTTCAGTAAATACATGTTTATTGATATACAGACATATTCTTTGCATTTTTGTCCAGGTCTACTTTCTCTAAAATAGCAGAATTGAGTGACTGTGAACGTATGGTTGGCAAAGCATAAACCAATCTTATTGGGCAATTTACAGAAATTTTTGCTAATCCCTGATCTAGTTGGTTATCTAGTCTTTTAATTCTATGTTCTTACTGTTTTCCTGAACCCATCCATTTATACTATCCCATTACCATCCTCACATGAACCTCTCACATCGCCTTCTACATGCTGGTTTCTGTGTTAACCTCACAGCTCTATAATCCATTTTCCTTATGGCAGCCAAAGTAATCCTGAAACAAGGAAAGTTTTAGAGGTCTACTATTATACTTAACCTAATCTAAAAACCAGGTTTCTCACCCAAAACTCACATTCAGGTAGCAACTTCTTTATTAAAATCTTTCAATGACTTTCCATTGCCCTTAGTGTAAAATAGCTGAGACTCAAGCAGCCTTCTTATGCACACCTCAATCATTTTTAAGTGTTCTGCTTACAGTGTGTTCTCTTTTGCCTCTGGGCTGTCTCCTCTCCTCATATTCCCCTTTCATCTAGGTAAGTTTTACTTTCCTTTCAGGTCAAAATTCGAAAAATACTTTTTCTAACAGGCTCTTGAAGATCTCCATATCAGGTCTCATCCCCTTCTGGTATGCCCTCATGTGTCTCCTCTGTGTCTCCTCTTAGAGTTGCTGCACTTCACTTTTCTTATTATTTATCTCCCTTCCTCCCACTGACCATAAATTCTGCCAGAGGAGGAACCATGTCTGTGTTGAGTCTTTTTGAATATATAGCATCCATCATAGTTGAAACATGGCTGGCAGGTGTGAACAGCACTGTGGGGTGATGCCAAGTCACATTTTTGTCCCCCCTTTCTTCCAGCAACTTGGAATTACAAGGATGCCTTTTTAAGAGTAACTGAATTAAGTAAAAGGAAAATACGTGATTAAGGGAGCAAGTTTATGAAACAGACAAGCTTGGTGGGTGCAAGGATAGGATACAGTTACTGAGGAAACAGCAGGAGACACACATATAACCACATATGAAGCCTTGTTCATTAAGTGCCAAAGCACTTGACACATCATAATACAAACAGGCATGATACAACTCCCAGCCTAAGAGTGACCGTGCCAAGCATCCCTAATCATAAATGCAGAGAAAAAAGAACATTTCTTTTTGGCTTAGTTAATGAGAGAGTCCTTGAGCAAGTTGTCATAAATTCATTGTTAGTTTCTACCTTTTATTTGTTTAACAAATATATGTTAAGTATGATACCATACCAGTTGAATGGAATACAAAACTTAAGGAGAGGGGAAGGTGCACTTCCATTAGTGGGAAGGAAGGTGGACATCTAAAAAGTAATTCCCAGATAATGTGGTAAACACTATAATTGAATGTTCTGTACAAAGCTGTATGGGAACATGGAGGAAGCTAATTTAATTTTCACTTGTTTCAGGCAATGTGTAAATGGATATGCTATATGTACACTATTTTGTGAAGAGTGGAGGAAGTGAATAAAGTTCACCTCTCTTATGGATCGGTTTTACCTGAGCAGTTTCTTATTGCTGCCTTTTCCCCTTTTGGGGGACCTGAATGGAGAGCACATGCTGGTTACCTCATGAGTCTGCTTGGCAGATCGAATAATTCATGCACTGCAGTGGGGCTAGCAGTAGCAGTATTTCTTTGACAAATTCAGTTGAGTCATAGGAGAGAAGACAGACATTGTTCCCAAGATGTCACTCCTTCCAGTCTCCCAGGAGAGAGTAGGGAAACTCAGTTCATGGGTGTTGACCACTTAAAATAGTCAAATAACCAAATCATACTTGAAAAAAATGCTATCATGGAGTGAGGTTTGAATCTATATGGGAAAATTTGGCTCTGAACCAATCCCAGTCTTTGTGACCAAACATTCATGTGGTTCAACTTTAGATTTTTTTTTTGCCCAATTAATAAATCAGATAACTAAGAATTGAATTGATATTGTACTTGAAGAAATTCTTTGTTTTCCTGATGTTTTTTCTTTTTATTTGATCATTAAAAAAAATCATATATTTTCCTTATCTCACTCCTGTCTTTCATCTTCCACAAATACTTGAAAAAGGGTTAATTCTGATAGGAAATCTCATTGGTCACTCAGAGTATAAGTAATTGATAGTGCATGTTCAAACCCCATCTCTACCTACAGCTGAACTGGGGAGACTTGAGTAATTTACGTAAACTCACAAAACTGAGTTTCCTCAATTTAAAGAATATTGTTTCTATCATGTATTGCAAAAGACCATGAGGAGGATTAAAGGAAATAACACAAAGTCCTAGAACATCCTAAGAGCTCCTTAATGTTATATTTTGTTATTAGGTTCCTAAATTTAAGTGGCACCTATTGTTTTTTTTCTCTGTTTAGTATATCAGGCACTTTCCTTTGCCTTCCCAACCATGACAGCACCAAGAACCTACTGAAAGTTTATCCCAAGTTTTCCAAAAGACTTTTGACACCTTACTTGGTGTAGTATTAGCCAAGACTTCATTTATATTAAGAGATTTCCCTGTACTAAGACTTTGTGATTTTTTTTTCTCTCCTGGGTCTTCTAAATGGCTGAGACAAGTTTCTTCAGTTGTTGAGGAAGGTTAATCTCATTGTGGCTGGTATACCTCTCAACTGGGCCAACGTGGTCTTACTACCCTGAACTCCTGTAGGCAATATTAGGAGCTCACAGTCATCTAAAAGTCCAGAATGAAAACAACAGAATACAGATATACATAGTTTATTAACCTTTATTCTACCACCAACATTTTAAAGAAAAAAAAATTCTGTCACTATTTAATATTTCCTCCCCAGAATTTTCTTTTGAATTAAGACCCTGCATAGTCAGGTTGAATTACTCAGTATACTGACTCATTTCTTTATTATGTAAGCCATTACCAGGTCACTGCTCCGATGGTGGAATACCTGCTGTAGGCTAACAATAAGGTGCCAGAATGACTCTCAGCTGTGCCCTTATCCTTGCCCTCACCTAGGCTCCCCAGAGAAATACCATAGTCAGCTCCTGCCTTTAGCACAGAGACCTCATTAGAAGCAGAAAGCTCCACCTCTCCTCTGTCTGCCTGGCAGGACCTCCCCAGGGGAATGGAAAGCAACTATGCAAAGGCCATATTGCAATTACCAAGTGAAACTTTCTGCAGAAAATGCAGATCAACTAGATCCTGATGGAGGGAAATATGAAGAGTGGGAAAATGTCATCCCAGTGAACTTGAAAGCTGAGGCAGAATCTTTGGTACCAAGTTATGTTTAAAGCAAACACCACACCACAGAGCGTGACCTTGGGGATCCTGGGAAATTGAAGAAGAGCAGCATGATTTATATACAAGGAGGCTATATACAAGAAATGCTTAAGGAACAGTAATTTCTAAAAACTCTCAGCTCTACAGAGACATTCTAAACACTGTTTCTTTGGAAACTATTGCATAGCTGAAATATTTACATCGATAGTATTTTAGCTGTGACCATGACATTTTTTTTTTTGATTTGGCTAACACACACACATATATCCATATGTATATTACACACACACACACACACACACACTTTTTAACTTTTCCAAAGAGTCCATAGAAAGACATAGCTTATCATTCTTTGTGATTAGCTGTTGTGTGTAATAGAGCATTGACTTAATTAAACTCTTAATCCTTCCTTCTCTCCAAAAATGTCATACCATGCTGTTCTTTGTGCTCAATGCAAACATGGGAATTCATTTGTTTCTGAAGTTTCTCTGTGAGAAGATGGTCCTTAGAGGAGTTTCTGGGTCTCAGAAACAAAGATAGTGCTACCCCCTCAGTCACTGGTACTACTGGTGTAGATCAGGAGTATTATGGGATTGATGAGTCCATCTTAGAAAAACTTTTCATTGCCCTTCATGGCTATTTCGAAGGTCATCAGAAACTACTATACATTATATATCTGTGGTAAAAGATATCTTGAGACACCAGACTTTGGCTCATTTTCTTCCTTAATTTACATGGTTCTCTTTTTTTCCCCTTGATAATTCAGTTCTGGTATCCCATAACTGTATCTGGATGAAGTATTCCCTGACCATCTTAGTTCCTTAGTAACTAAGATATTTGCCTATACTGTGCAGTAAAAAAGCTGACAGTTATTGACATTTTTTGCTATTTTCAGTCATTAAAATATCATTGTTCAAAGTACTTAAGAGGCCATAAAAGAATAACATAAACAAAATAGAGAATATGGCAACTTAAGTGAGGGAGATGTTATTTGTGGAGAGGATATTGGAACTACCTCATGGAATAGGTTACATTTAAGGTAGGTCTGAAAGAGATTGGGTTTTGGCAGGCGAGTTAATGCAGCCAAACACTTCATTATCTAGAGCAGAATCTTTGTGGAGGCAGAATTTACGTTCTCTTCCCTCGGTGCCCTTCCTGACAGATGGTTCACTGGTTGACACAGTGCAGGTGCCTATCACGTATTTGTCACCAGAGGCAGTAGAACAAACATCCCTTCTGGGAGAGAAGGATTGATATGATAACCAAAATATTCAACCATATCGTGGGACAGAAGTATGGCCTTGTCCAGGAGCCCAGAGAGGTTTTCCTTTACCTATTTTTTATTTTTTGGACCCAGTTATTTTGATGCCTTACCAAAAAGAAGGTGGAGGAGGGAAAGAAGATCTGAGGGGCTTACAAAACCATCTGTGGAGATGAACCTTTGACTAGCTCATCCTGGGTGAGAGAAAAGAAGCCATCCCAAAAATCCAACTTTCAGCTGGTTATTTTTAAGTCTTTAAAACTTTCTGTCTTTTTGCTTGGTTCTGTTGTCTCTGATGCATCTGCTTAGCATCTAATTAAGAAAGGTTGTACCTGACTTACAAATAGCGATTGAATTCATATAGGCTCTGGGGAGACCCAGGAACTTGCGGTTCCCACTACAAGCTGAAACTCATGTCTCCTCTGCCTTTGCAAAACACTTGCAGTCTTTTCTGAGAGCATCTCCTCTTCCCCAGTTTATCAGAAAGCCTCAGAGGTGCTTGTATTGGGGCATGAGGGATAGGAAAATTCCTCTTCCCTTGCAATCTCCCCTCCTTTCTGCTTGGCCAGGCAGTCACATGCACCTTAAAGGAGTACACAGTCAGCCACTGGAGAGTTTCCCTGGGGATATCTGCCATTAACCTTGGTCTAATTTGTCATGTTTTGGCAGATAATCCCAAAGATGAAAGATGAGGTGCCTATTAGAGTTGATGGGCCACTTTCTTCCTCCTGAGCTGAGTTTGTTTTTACTAGCTAATGATTCTGTACTGCTAACCTAAAATCCCAAGCTTTTACTAGCTAATGATTCCATTACATTTAAAGCCCAAGGTTTATATTTTCTATGTATTTGAAATAATCTTTAGTCTACCGATATTTTAACCTCTTATTTTCTTTAGATGTTTTCAAGTTTTTACTTACTGATTTCTAGACTTCCCATGTCTTTCTAGTTATATATTTTGGACCAGGTCTCAACTAGTTTTCTCTCATTTATGAATGAGCAAAATTTTATCTCTATTCCTGTCATAGATTCTACATTTCCATCAAGAGAAATATATTCTGTGGGAGAGTATCAAATATAATGATTAAAATTGGTATTATAAAACTATAAAGAGTATAATTCCTATTCTCCTTTCAATAAAAAAAATTAACTTTTAGGTTAAAAAGAAAAATACATGAGGTTATCTGCCCTGTGTGATAGCTGGACATTCTATGGAGTAGTAGCCACAGTCCTTAGCAGAGCACAGAAAATGTTATTTCAAGTGCCAAGTTTTTTCTAATTCTCTCTCTCTCTCTCTCTCTCTCTCTCTCTCTTTAAACAGAATTTCGAAAGTGGTTTAAATCTAATTGGCTCCCCCAGGATCTCAGCTCCTGTTACATTTGTGGAGTTTCTTTTTTGAGCGGCATCTGGAGACGGAGCTGCCACCGCGAGCTGGCATGCAGGGTAGGTGGATGCAGCAACTTTCTCTTTTCTTCATTAGAAACTTTCAAATCTTGGCTCAACTCTTCCTGAGCTTTGAGTGCTTGATTTTGCAATTGTTTTTGTAATGTTGGGTTCTGTTTTTCCTACTATTGAATTTCATCAGTATGAATAGCAACAACCACCATCACCACACATGGCAGGCAGCCTCTATCTACTGTGGGAGAAAAAAAAAAAAAGCAAAATGAAGCCCACTGCAGTCGAAAGATTTAGATCTGTGTCAATAAAACTCAACTTATACAGCTCTAATAAACTGGTTTCATGGCTGTGTAGTCTACTAGAAGTAAATCCCTATTTAGATAGCAGAACTGAATTTTTTGAGTGATTTTCCTATAGTCTAGACAACTTTGAGAAGACTGTTATAGTCTTTTCCTTACAGTGAGGTCATACCTTGGAAACCCTACACACTGAAGCCATTGAGGCAGAAGATACTACCTGTTAGCACAGGAAAAGGGAAAGGAAGTGAGGATTTTTTTTTGTTTCAGATGTCTGTTTTAGCCAGATACTTATATTTCTGAGCTATAACAGCAACAGAAAGATACATTTGTACATCCTCTTTTCCATATATTTTGAAAAGGTATTTAAGCCTAGGTCAGAACCTCTGAATGTGCTGTTGAAGGTCAGGCATGGGAAAAGTCAAACATTCAGGAGATTACTGACCCTGTCTGGTTAAAATGTCCTGCAGACGTTCAGAAGCTAAGTTGGAAGGCCTGTGGAGTACATGGAGAGACTGCTTTTTTGTTGTTCTGGTAGATATAGCATATGGAAGAATAATAAGAAACGTGCTCCTTGTTTGGAAGATTAATGCTTTGAAGCCTCTATATTAGGAGAGCCTTATCTTGTGTTAGTTGATATTTATTTTTCTTAAACACAGTCCAGAAGGTGACAACAAAGATGACCTCAAGTACCGGATGTGCGTGTATTCTAAGAGGGAATATCTGTTTAATTGCAACCTAAGTGTCCAGTTTGTGATTAGGCAGGGCCTGCTCATGCATAGAAAAAACTAATTTCAGATAGTAGACAATGAAGTTAATGAAAAGCTTATTTATTTCTTAAAAAAACAGAAAAAGATTCTTGCTCATTTAAAAAATATTTCTCAAGATGTGTTCCAGACAGGATAAAGGCCACCAGACTCCACTTTGGTAGATGTACTTGTGTTTATCTCTTTACATCATGTTCTGCAGCCCATTTCTCCCCCATCCCTCCAAACTTCCACCTCCTACACCATCATATTACAATCTCTGAAGAGTAGATTTAGTTAGAATGTAACAGGAAGACCTGAGAATAGTGAAACTTGGAAAAAACAGCTTTTTATTTCCCCCCTTCACTTTTAGCCTCTGCTGTAGTTTCAGTTTTGTTAATTTTTTTTTTTAAAAGGAAAACGTTAAACACATGGGTTGTATGCTCATAATGAGGATGATGATTGTAATGATGAGACTAACCAAGAGTGCTTATTGTGCCCCCCAGGAACTCCTCTTTTTTGTGTAGGAGTAATAACTTATTTAATTCTGTTAGCATCACTACCAGGTAGGTTCTATTATCATCATCATTATGCAGACAAACACTGGATCAGAGGGGTTAAGTAACTTGCCCAAGTTGTACAGTCCTCCTGCACTGTTCTTAATACATTTGACCTTGTTGAGTTTTCTTGGAGGAAGAGGTGATATATTTTATTCCTTTTCCACATTTCCTTAGGATTTTATAAAGTGCTTGAGGAAAGTATTCTCTGAATTTGTATAGAATTTAATTAAAGGCACACAATCCTACTGTAAGAGAAACTGTCCCAGGCTTCTCTTGCCTCAGGCATCTAGGGGAAAAGTTACTCAGAGATCCACACCCCTGCCAGGCTCCACATCCTCCACCCCCAGATGCTGGCTGACTAATACTTGAATTTTGTTTGAAAGCATCTACTTCCTTTCTGTGTGAAATACATGAAAGCTTTAGTTTAGAAGTTCCAGTTAATAAAAATATTATAATTTTGTCTTTTATCTCAATAAAACTGTTAAAAATATGGCCCTAGACCATTGGCTCTCAACCAGTGATAAAACCCATTTTAGTTTGCAGTTAGTTTACAATTTGTTTAATATAAATAATATTGCTCTTATTACTTTGGTATATGATGTATATCCTATTGCTGTAGATGCCTAAAATGGAAGTATGTTGGGTATCTAAATAAGCACAACTTTTGATTTTAATAACTGCTACTATTGAATTTGTCTGTTTAGACTCCCATTGGCAGCATGAAGCAGTTCCTGTTACTGAGCATTCTGGTTGACACTAAGTATCATCCGTTTTCCTTTCCTTAGTTCAATTCATTTTAACCTTTCTTCAGGACCTGTCATCTCATTGGGATTTTGAAATGTATTTCCCTAGTGATTAAATATACTGAACATCATTTCATATCAGAGTTTTCACTATTAGGATAGTCTTAAAGCCTTCATTTTTTCCCTCAATAATGAAAAACCTCAGACTCAGAACAGTGTTGACAAATTTTGATCATAAAAACAAGTGTTTTTGCTAAATAGAAATGATCATGATATTTTACTATATTTGCTTTAGCATATTATTCATTTCATATCCAGTAATTAATACATTCTACTTATTTTGATTATTTTTAATGATTATACATATTTTTCTTACATTATTGTATACCCCAAAGTTCTCCCACCAGATAACACATCAGTATCATTTCCAATTTTGAGGATTATTTTTTGAAGGTCTTGAAAATCATTTTAGTTTAAAATTTTTTTTTTCTCAGTGCACCATTTTAATCTATTTATTTGCAGTGGTTCTTTCCATTCCCTTACCCTTTGAAGGATATAATTTAAGAAAGATTTAAGTCATAGAATTTGTTATAAAATTAGTTTTTAATTTATACATTGTAGTTTACTTGTTCAGGAAGTCCAAAACTATGGGTTGCAATCTATATGACTATTGACAACAAAAGCATTTTAGTTATTTATGTATTGAGTAATGTTTTATAGGTTTGTGTTATTTGTATTTTGGAAGTAGAGGTACTCCCTTCCCATGTTAGCACCATAGTACACCTGCCACCAAAATACCCACAATTTGTCAGCATAGTCCATTCTGCTGCTCCAACCTTATTCTTGCCCTTTCACCTTTCCCTAACCCCCCCTAGATCCCTAAGTTATTCCAAAGTTATAAAATCCAGTGTCATTTTTTAAAGTTTGGTTTATCTAACTCTTTGTTTGGTTTCTCGATAATCCATTTGTGTTTTAGTAGACAATTTTATTATTAAAATATTCTGCATAGATACCACAAAACTTGTCTTTGCAAGTTCAGTAAAAATGCTGTCAACCAATGTAGCAGTACTTTCACCTCGCATTACATTTTTACACCTATGAATCTAGCAAATTCAAAGTAGCTACTCAAACCAATGTTTTAAAAGTTGCACTTGGAGATATTTCTGGTGGTATATTTGGAAATATAAATGGTGATAAACATGAAATGATGAAAATGATGTCTGTTATAAAGTTAGTATAAAAATCTATATGACTACATGTGAAAAATGAACATGAAAATAACCCTGTTTCTCACCTAGTTCCAAATATTTTATTTATTCTACAGATTCCTTTAGCATGTCCTAGTTACCTAGACTTTTTTTCATAACTAGATTTTTAATAAAATTTAGAAAATCACCGTGGACTTCTTCCCTCCTTCCTACCTTCCTTTCTTCCATGCTTCTTTTTCTTTTTAATGGCATTCCTTCTTTCTTTTTTGTAGCAGCCACTGTTGTCTCTTACATTTAAGTTCCATTACAACAAAGGAACAAAGTATTAGTATTTCATTAAAGATAATTTGGCATCATTACTTTCTAAAAAGGGCTATAATAAATATTTCAAAATGATAAAAGTAAACCAGTGTTGTTTAGCTAACTGCATTCATGCTAAATTAAAGTTCAGATGTTTTAACAAGAGATGGCCAAAATCTGAATGCTAAAATAGTCCTCAGAAGTTTTTGAGTTCGATTTAGAGATCATCAATGTCTTCATCATCATTGCTAAAATCACAGAACTGTATTTCATTATCATCTCAAGAGCCAGATGTATCTATTTCCTTCAGCATGTTATGAAGCTGTCATAAACATTCAAACTTCTAGCTTCATCTGTGTTGTACTATACAGTTACTTCAGCTTTGTTATCCTGAGAAGCTCAGAGACAAACCAATATAATATTGGTAGTATTGATCCAAGCTAATGCATACTCTTAATCGTTCTTTTTAAGCACCAATTCTATTTTATCAGATTCATTCATTCATCTATTTTGCCTCCATTACCTTTATTCACCACCACTTCTTGTTTTGGGTCTGATTATGGTGGTGGTGATATTGGCAGAGTCAGCTATTGATATTTGAAGGTTGTTATTATGATTTTATGTACAATTTAGTTATTTAAAAGATGCTTTCTGCTTCCATAGCTTCTTTCACTCAGTCACTAACCACTCTTAAAATACTATCTTCTTTAATTGTGGTAACACTGTAAGTTTCAAGTAGTTAGCTTTATATTTGGATTATCTGTGTACATGATCCACCAGAAGGCTGGTTTCCATTCACCACCATAAATCAACCCCATTACATATTTTGTGCTTCTCCCCTGCTCTGTGGTTATCACGATTCTGTTGTCAGAATAAAAGGATTTATTTTTATTTGTTTCTTTATTGTTCATATATGAGTAAAGTATTTCTCTAGCTGACTTATTTCACTTAATGTAATCCCCTCAAGGTACATAAAAGTTTCCGTTTTAATAGAGAAATTTAAACTGGTAGATAAAGGAAGTTGAATTCGTGTGCAGAATGAAATTGTGGTATTATTGAGACAAATGCAGCTAAGTTAATATATGAACCAAGTGGTATTTGAAGACATAGCTAGGAACAAAAGGTCAATGAAAGCACTAGATGTAGTTGTTAGAAAAAAAAAATTCTTTAAGGTTTTATTTGCCTGAATGCAGTTGACTTCTTTTGAGATACACAAGGTTTTTCACTTATTATGAACAATTGGCACAGAAAAGAAAAGAATCAATATGTTTACTCTGCAAGGTCAATATTTCTACACTTACATATGATATTGGGAATGAGAGAAATAATTAAGAGCTAATTCTCTTCCTACTTGTTGCCATGGAGCAAGGCTAGTACCTTTTTGTTAATATGTCTATATTAGAAGGCAAAAGATGTGTTATTTATTCACTGCGTTCTCTCATATTAGCTTCACTTATCTGGTGATCATATTTCTAGCATATTTGTGTACCCAGAAGAAGTAAAGGGTCATAGCAGATTAATATTTTAAAAGTTGTAGGGACAATTTAAAGTAATCACCTCATTTTGCAGATGAAAAAGTACAGCTCTAAATTAAAAGGGCTCTAGTTATGGGTTAGAATAAAGTTTTCAAATAGAAAACACTAATTATAAAATTTGAATGCTGTGTACTCTGTTAATTCACGGTATAAATATTTGTTGAGTAAATGTATAAGACTGTAGGGGGAGAGCAGTCATTCTTGGACTAGGATAGATGAGAATCTTCCCTGAAGTTCTTACCAAACACTTGTTCTTACCAAACACTTGTGTTAGGAGGCCACAGATGGCCAGAGCTGGGGATGAGTACCAGTAAACTCTTTGACAAGGTCATTGTCTTGTTATTTTCCAAAGCCTCCTGCCTTCTAGGATATGGAACTGCTGATCACAGGAAGAGATAAAAGAACTGCTCATAGTGTACACATTTAGGAACATTCAGTATGTGCAGTACTGTTGTCTTAAAAAGCCTCCAAAGAGTTACAACTCTTCATTCCAGTGCTGAGTCTTAAATTCACATCGGTAACCATGAGTCAGAAAAAGGCTGAAGTTCTTTCAACCTGCTCTTTTAGCAAAGTAGTGAAGTGTAGACTATACAGAATGGTTGATGCATAGAAGACTGAAAGTCTGGAATCTTGATTCAAAAGTTGTGGAAAATTTTTGAACACTGCTGTGCATAGCAATTTATCTCAGGACTATGCATGAGTTTGATGCTAGTCACAGGGAAAGTGACTGTCACTGTATATAAAGTTGATATTTTCTTGTTAGTTTTTGTAAGAATTTTCATACTGTGGCACCATTATAAAGTTTAGTGTGTAAGAGGTTCTGGTAAATGTGGGTTAGAGAGAGGGGAATAAATAGCGATAGCAGCTTTAGCAACATTGGCAACGTGTCTAGTCGAACACCTCACTGCTTTCTCATACCCAACTCAGTGTTGTTATCCTTGTTTTGTTGATGAGGAAACTTAGAATCAAGAGGTGAGGATTTTATGGTAATATGGGCGTGCTTAGAAGAAATCATATTAGCAGAAACAAGTCAAAAAGAAAAAGACAGAAACCAAATGGTTTCATTAATATATGGGCTATAGGGAAAAAATAAACAAAAGCCATGAGGAAAAGTCAAAACAAGCTAACCACCAAACTGAAGCACACGACTTCGGAGCGGGGGAAAAGGGGGAGAATGGTGGGCAGGGTGGGAGAGTGAATCCCTGGGATTACAATGATGTGAAATTTATATATAAATAAATTTAAAATAAAAAAGAGATGAGGTAATTTGCCCATGAGGACGGAGTTTGTAAATAGCAAGATTTGAATGTGTATGTGATTCCAAAGCCCAGGCTCCGTCCATGGTCCATGGTGCTTGAAGAAAGTAGTATTTCATTCCTCATTGGACATGGAGTGTAGTTTGCTAATCACATGCATTCATTTAAGTATTCATCGATTTATTCAGCAGATGTTTGAAAATCAACTTTATGTTGGACTTGCTAAGATGACACAAATGTGAATGAATAGAAAGAATGACATGTAGGATAATGTGCTAAATAATAAAGATACTTGATAATACCCATTAGGATGGTTATTTTAGTTTATAGACTCACTGTTATTATTTTTATATTTGAGGAATAGTTTAAATTTGAAAATAGCTATGAAAAAAATTGAAATCTTTTATAGTCTGTTAACCCATTTAAAAAAAAATATGAGTACTAAGTGACTGATGTTGGCCATGATAACTCAACAAAGGAAAACTCTTCTTCAGGGTCTAGAGGGGGAGGGGGCATCTTGCCCATCCCACATTCCATGTGATACTGTGTGAACAACATTTACACAGCACCTCCTAGATTTATGGGTAAATTAGTTGTCAAATGATGATGTTTTACTGTCTCACTGATTCTGAATTAATGAAGTCTGGATGAGTCAAGTTTATAGCACGTAGAGTTAGAGAACAATAAATATGCCAATAGCTATTCTAGGAAGCATAGACTTTCAAGTCAGAAAGTAACTAGAGTGTAAGTTCTTGTTCTTGTGTGCCATTGGGCAAAACTATGTATCTCTTTGACCCTAGGTTTTTCTATTTGATAGTGTTATGAGAATTTAATGACACACTTGGTATGAATTCAACTTTGCAAAGAAAGTTATTATATGCACTGTGTAAAGATTTTTATAGAATCATCACCTGTTAATTGGCAGGCCATGGTTTCCAGGTTGTTAGGTGAGAAGAGTGGATTATTTGATACAGGCATGAGAGACATTCTCATTGTAAAAGTAGAAGAGTGTCAGTCAGCATTGCTTCCTTTTGCCTTTTCAGTCCCTGCCATTCCCGGAGCTCAGCACCCCTGGCATCCTGCCTGTGCATTACCCCTGCAATGTCTCACAGTGACTTCAGGCCCCTGCCTGTTCTCATCCACTGCTTCCTTCCCCTCATTCCTACCAAAGGTCGCCCACTTCCCTCGCCTCCCACCATCGGTCCATCTCAATCACCGGTTTTCTAGGAGATCTTCATGGGAGCAGGCTTTCTAAATCAAGTCCCTTATGAATTATCACCAGTTTACCTTTGCTCCTGCCATCTATCTTTCCTGAACTCTCCTTGCAAATCTCAATCATGACATATGAAAAAAAAGAGAAAGAAAACTACAATGATAGGAGAAAATAGAGTTAGGGAAATGATGTATCTGAGCAGTGAAAAGGTTCAATAGGGCAGAATGTACATGGGTAGCAGGTCTTGTGAATGGAACTGTGGGCAAGCCTAGGGTAGTTTTGGAGAGTGAGCCACCAGTGTGTTTACCTAACTGCCAGACAGGTTTCCACTCTCCTTGTGTGTGTGCTGAGAGCATGTCGCTCACTATGAAACTCTCTAAAAGCTTTTGGTAAAAAAATCAGTGACACAAACTTACGTTATTTGCCGTAACATGGATGAAGCTAGAAGGAATTATGTTCATGGAAATAAGCCAGAAAGAAAAAGAAAAATCAAGATGGTCTCACTTATATGACAGATACAAGGAAAACAAACAAACAAATGGACAAGAAAAAAGTAAAACTTCCAAAGGAACTAAAGCATAGAGCAAGAGAGGGGAGGAGAGTAAAATCAAGGGAGATAAAGATGGGTCATGGGTGATAAGATGGTGGGACAACCTTGGGGTAGACAATGATGTGATATATATGTGTGTATGTGTGTGTATATTGCAAACATATGTGCAGTCAATAAAAACATTTAAAAATGTAATAGTTATAATAAATGAAAGAAAGAAAGAAAAGGAAAAAAATAGTTTTGGAAGGAGTGGTTCCCATCTAAACACACATGGCTAGCAGGGTTTTAGCCTTGAAAAGTGATTTTCTAAATCTTTAAGCTGGAGGAGAGGGTGCAGCTAACCAAGCATCTCACTCTCCTTTCTCCTGAACCTCCCCTTGTGGATGTTCTCAGTCCAGTTCCTGCAGGCCCCACTTGCTATGACCACGTTGTCCATTCATGGGGCTGTGCTTACCATGTCGGGGTCCTCTCGACAAACATTATTCGAGAAAAGCAGTAGAGAGAAAATCTGCAAACCAACAAGAAAACAAACAGCCCAGATTCAGTGAGAACAGAAAATGCATGACTCACAGGGATAAACACAGAGGCAGACACCCCCTCACTGTTTCCCTTTCAGACTTCAAAATGTTGTGAGGTGGGAGTCCTCATGGTTTCCGAGGGAGGGCCTGGCAGATGAAAACCGAAAGGCTATTTTTAAGACTTTACAGGTAGTGTGCAGACAGAACAGCTGTCTAGGCCTCCCAGTCCTGCTACTCCCTCCCCCGGTTTTATCCCCTTTAAATATGATCTGAGTTATTTCAGTTGACCTTTATTCTTCTAAATCATGTTAAAAGACCAAACCTGTCAACTTGTGGTTCTGGTGTTTCTGTTCCCCCTTTTCCCAAAAATTTGCTCGATGCTTTTGGTGTCCTTTGAAAAACCTAAAGAACAGGTCAGCAATTCCAGATGAGGTGAGTGAAGGGGCGCTGTCTGCCAGTGAGTCACTGCGCACGTGCGCGCTCCCTCTGCGAGGCAGCTCAGGCTGTGTGATGCTTCCGAGCACTTCTGAAGAGCCGCTGCACGAATGACCTTCATCTTCACAATTAAAATGTTCATTTCAAAATCTCTGTCATATTGCAATTTAATATTTTATTTGCTCTCTGGAAGGTTTGCTTTTGGTTCTGATCCTTCAGTTTTATCAGCCACATTTTATAGGTTATTTGAAGAACATCTAAGCAGGATGAGCTGAAGGAAGGTGACTTAGGAAAGGTGGCAACGGCACCCTCGCCTCCCCTCACCCTCACCTGTGCTCTCATACGGAGAGCAGGGCTTGCAGGGCTCTGCCTCTTCCAGATGATGTACAGCACACTGGGATGTATGATGTCATCTCCCACAAGGAAAGCTGGCTCCTAACTTCAGCTCTGCTGATAACTTGCTGCGTGACCTTCGCCAACACTCTTCATGTCATTTGCCCTAAGTTTCCTTGCAAGTTGATTGCAAAAAATAACTCTTTATGTCCATTGAAAGATTGTTGAAATGATTTCATTTTGATTTGAGTTGCAGAAACCATTTGCTGTATATTATCTTTATCTGTGTATCACCTTGCATGTGCACAAAGGCAGGTGTGTGTGTGCAGGTATGCATGTGCCACCACATATGCCTTTGCTGTTTCCATGCAGGCAGGGATCCCACCAGCCAAACTCTAGCTTCCTTGTGGACTTGAGCACCCCACCCCCATGCCTCATAGTGTTGCCTGCAGGCAACTGTGCCCATGTGGTCTTCATATGTGGGACCCAAAAGACCCTCCCCATTTCAGTAAAAGGAATCTCTCCCCATTCAGAAATCACTTTGGATTTCTCTTTCTTCTCATACCCTCCAGTCAGTCTATCCATCAATCCTGCCATCTCTTCTTTCCAAACATATCTCAGGTTCATCTACTTTTGCTACTACCTGATCACAGACCACCATCAGCAGTCTCCATGGATGACCGCTCTATAACCAACCCACTTTCTACACAATAGCCAGAGCGACCTTTTGGAAATGTGAAACACATTATGGGGAGTCTGCCAAAAGCAGTTGGTGGCTCCTGGTGCTTCTAGAATAAAATTCACATGTGACCATGATCCCCCTGACTTACTCTGATGTTGCTCTGCTCTGTGCCTGTGCAGTTCCCTGTAGCAACACCGGACTCCTTTTAGGTCAACCCACCATGCACTCTTTCTTGCCTTAAGATTCTTTTATAACACTTTATTTTTAAAGTAATTTTAGATTCACGGCAAAATTGAACAGAAAGCATGAGAGTTCTCATATTTCCCCTCTGGTACAGCCTCTCCTGCTATCAGCATTCCCTCACCAGAGTTGTACATTTGTTACAGCTGTTGAAGATACAGTCAAGTCACACTTCATTATGCTAAATCTATAGTTTACTTTAGGCTCCACTTTCAATGTTGGATATCCTATTGGTTTGAATATATATGTACACATATAAAAATATATACATATATACATACATATATATATACATATATACATATAAATACATATATATACATATATAAAATATGGTGTATATATAACATATAATATGGTATATTATATATATATAATATGTAATGGTGGATACATGCCATTATATTTGTGTATATATGTGTGTGTGTATATATATGTATAATGGCATGTATCCACCATTATAATATCATACAGAATAGTTTTCACTGTGCTCCACCTGTTCATCTCTACTTTCCCTAGTCCTTGGCAACCAATCATCTTTTTACCATTTGCATAGTTCAGCTTTATCCAGAATGCCATATAATTGGAGTTATAGAGCATATTACTTTTTCAGATTAGCTTCTTTCACATAATAATATGCATTTAAGATTTCTCCATGTCTTTTAGTGACCGTGAGGATTTTGTTATAGCCTTTTACTCTGTCTGGCTTTCCTGTTCACCTATTTAACTAACCTCTCATCACCTTCTTGCATGCTCTTCAGAAGACTTATTACCCTCTCACATTTTCTTTTTGCTCATTCATTCTCTCTCCTAGTACTCCTTAAACTCCATGGGAGGGGAGGTCTTGTCTGTCTTATTTCTGGCCATCCTCCCCAGTAGCTAGAACAGTTCTTGTGCATAGTTGGTGCCCAGAAAATGTTTGAAGACTTGAATGCTTGAGTGACCTATATGCAATTCTCTTTAGGCTTATTTTCTTCTATTGGTTTTCAAGGTGACAGATGCTTTCATTCATGCTGGTCTAGGTCTTGTTCTGAGGAAGAGGCAGACGTTCATGTTAAGTCACCAAGTCTGAGAATTATTTCTTGTTCACCTTTGGCTTCTGAAGCTTTTGTGGTTGTCTGTTGAATTTAATGGGTCTCCTGGTGAATGGCAGTTTGTAGCCTTGATGGGAATCAGTCACATTGCAAAAGAGAAGCGAGGCAGTAGAAAATGATTAGAGGAAAAGAGCAGAAAAGTATGATTTAACATTTATTGAGTCACACATTGTACTCAGTGCTGTGTATTACATAAAAAGCAAATTAGGAAACGAGTCAGATATAAAATGAGTGAGCACACACAAGCACACAAATACTGCAGAGAGGAAGCTATTCCTTCAGATGCCTCTTCTCACTTAGCAGATTGCAATCTTATCAAAATATATAGGCTAGTTCAGGAGAGAAATAATGCAGCCAATGTTTGTGGCCCAGTCATGCCCTGTGGGGCACAGAGAGCCCTGTGATTTCATTAATGCTTTTAAAGGAAACTTTCTCTAAGGCGAACAGACTTTCTAGGGAGGCCAAACCAAGTGAAGCTGAGTTTAATGTTCTCATTAAAATGTTAAAGAGGCTTTATTCATGAACGACTGAAATTGTAATTGCTTTATCCTTGTAAACTATGAAAATATGTGGTGATCTTTTCCCGAGGTCTACCCCCAGTTCCCAGCTCCCCAGACAGATCTATGTGATGAAGGCCTGTTGCATTGAGGGGCTGAAAAGTGGATTGGCTGGGTTATATCTCTCAGGGATAAGTGAAGTGGTGATTGGGGGTTCCTCTTCAAGAGGCTATTTTCATTCTGTAGCTCTTGTTTTCTATGACTACTTGACTACGTGATCTTGAGTTCTATTTTGGAAATCATGGGAGATGCTTCAGTTTCTATTCAGATATAGCTCTGCTCATCACAGCTTCTCCTTAGGCAAGATAGATTTGCAGTCCTTTTCCAGATCCATAGGGTGAATTCATTCTGGAACTTGTTGGTTTGCCTAGGAAATCTTGATGGGTTATGAGCAGACCCTTGCTCCCTAGTATGACTCAGAAACTACTGAAGGATAGTGATATGAGGAGACCACAACGTCAGAATAAGGTATGTACATTGTGTCATGGGACCAGATGGAAGAATTGACTAGTCCTAGGCTACTATAACTTTTTGAGATATTTGTCTGCTTTTTAAAGTGTCTCTTTGTTTTCATTTATTATTACAATGTTAATTGTTAGATTTGACTTCTTATGTCGTCACCCAAAGAAGCAGCCCTTCTCTTCATAGCTCTTGGAAGCAATTTACATCCGTACTTCTAATGGTGAACTTACAATTAAGTGGATGTGCCAAAAACTACAGGAAAACTTCCTAGTCCCTTAGTGTGAGATACTATTTCCCTCCAACTACTTAATTTTGTTGTGTCTGAGGCTTATATTGGTTGAACAGGAAATTGTTAGATTTAACTCATTCATTTATCAAATATTTTGGGAGCATATACTATGTTTCAGGGGCATGTACTACATCTAAAAACTAGAATTAAAGGTAAACAAAGCTGATTTGTCTAAAAAATCTTGCTGATCATTAAATGGGGATTGAGAATTAAAAAATCCAATTCCTAAAGCAAACCAAATTGCTTTTTGAAATTGAAAGGGTAAGGTAAGATTGCCATATCACAGCCTCCTCCATAGAGTTCTCCATAAGTACATTTCATGTGGGAAGCGGCGCCAGCCATTTTCTCCATTACAACATTCTTAATATATTTATTAAGCTGTAGCTTGTTAGACTTCCTGATGGGGCATGAAATGAGCCTTTTTGTATGATGCATTGTGTCTTTGTCAGTAAGTACTGTGTTAACTCCTGCCTGTGTCA
This sequence comes from Uropsilus gracilis, assembly GCA_004024945.1. Lineage (NCBI taxonomy): Eukaryota > Metazoa > Chordata > Mammalia > Eulipotyphla > Talpidae > Uropsilus > Uropsilus gracilis. The sequence goes on from PVHY01004597.1 coordinate 87,925, forward strand.
TTCATCTGCCTTGGACTATTAATGAGGTGCATTTCAGTCATTGCAGGGGGACTTGGAGATCTGTACAAATAGGGATAAGCCAAAGGAAGGGTTAGACACATGGTGGGTTGCAGGAAATGCACTGAAGGAAAATAGGGCACACAATAAAACCTTTTCACTTAGTATATTTTATACCTTTATACCCTTTCAGCACAACAACTGAGAATGCCAGGATTGTTCTACATTTAAACAATGAAAAGAAATTTCTAACCTACTACATTTTAAAAAGTATTTTCTCTTTCTTTTTAATTATTGACCTGACAGCAAGGTAGGAAAATTTGAGAGTTCACAATATCACAATGAAACAGTAGAAGAGCCCAGCAATTTTCTAAGCTCTGTGCTTGGGAGGACAGGCTGGATGCTGATAATAGAGATTCGACTACAGGAGGGAGAAGGAGCATTGACCAGGGAACAGAAGTGTAGAGATATTAGTGAGGGAAAGGAAAAAGATCTGGGGGAAAAGGTAGAAAGATGTTCCATTGTCCTTCTTCTCTCCCTTATCTCCTTCTCACAAAAGGTGTGTGTGCGAAAGCAGCAGATTGAAAAAGAAGAGTTGAACTCGAGAGGGAGGGCACTTGGCAATAGTAATGGAGAAGGAAAATGAGTCAGAGCAATCACAGGAGTAGGAGGGAGGAAGGAGACAGGATAAGAACTGTTTAAAGGCACCGAGAGGGGGGTGCAAGCTGGTCACACTGAGAGCCGTCAATTGCTCCCAGCGGTGCACCTGCCAAATAGCCAGTGTCCCTTGCCGAAGACATTTTCCTGACTTTTGTATTAACTTTAATGCGATTCTCTTTATGGTCCCTGTATTGCTGGTTGCAGTTTCATTGACACCGTGTGATCAAATAGCAATGTGCAGGCACAGTTCTGTTCTCCCTGCCCCCTTGCAGTATTCAGCAGACTTCTGAGTCAGTGCTTCTTGCCTTTGATATTTGCCATTCCTCCTTGTCTATAGGCAGGGGAGTTGAAAAGCAGAAAACGTTCCTGGGGGCTGCCATCTTTGGAGCTCATGCATATAAATATGCAGACATATATTCATAAATTCCTGAAAGAAGGGTATAATCACAATCTAATAACCGAATGTGTGATTTTGTTTTGTTTTGTTTTGTTTGACTCTTTCATTCTTGGTCTGGATATTTGCCATAATTCAGCACCACCTTACCTGTGCTGTAGGTGTTCTCCTTCTGGGGAGAACAGGGTGCCTGAGCAATATTCCAGGTCTGGGTCAGACACTTTCTAAGTGCAGACTTTTCCCAACTTGAGTAGTCATTCCACATTGGCATTTCTCTCCTTCCACTAGGCTTTGGGTTCTTGACAAGGCTACTTATTGCTGAGCACTAACTAGGCATTCACCAACTGGCCATGGAGTGAATGACTGGCCCGGGATGCTGGTCATTTGAGAATAAAACACAATTCTTCTGGAATCAGTGATGCTTTTAGATGTCAGTTCATGAGTAGCTCACATCTTCTGAAAAGAAAAGTTGAGGAATCTGGAGGACTTAGAAGGTTCCCAGATTCATGTGATAATAAGGAATTGTGATTCTACTAGCTCCAGGTTACCAGAGGATGGTGTTAAAGTTTCAAACAATCCATTTCCTGTGATCCTCGTAATAGCATATTCTCTTGGTGAATACTATCAGCCCCTCCAGCTATGCCTCTCAGGACTTAATGTGCAGAGGACAAGCCTGAGGGTCTTGGTAAAATGTAGATTCTGTTTCCGTTGGTCTCAGCTGTGGTCTCAGATATGACATTTCAGGTCCCTGGTTATGCTGCTGTTACTAGCCCAGGCTCCAGTAACCAGGCTTTAGAATCATTGCAATAAAAAATAAATAAATAAACAAACAAATAAATAAATAAATAAATGTAATTGGGATTTTTTTCTGTGAAAATATCTAGATGTCTTATTTTTTTTTGTCTGATGCCTCAGAAAACAGATTTTCTGAGAGAAAACTTAAGAGTCTCTAACTATTTTTCAAATTGGAAATGTGCAAGAAGTCTTTCCCACACATAAAAATAGTACAGCTGGTACTGGTCAGCTACCCAAACAACTTCTGAATGATCCAGGCTGTACTACCCTTAGTCAACACGCAGCTTTATTTATTTAGGTTTCTCAGATTTGGGAGGCCCTAGTCCCCATATGGGTGCTGGGGTTTCTGCTTTAGTAAGAAAATAGAAAAACTGTTTTCTTGCTAAGGCAGAAATATTCTTTGAAAATGGACAGCTCAAGGATTACATTTATAATGAGACTTTCACATTTATTGATTGTTTGCCAGGTTAGCACCATGAAAAGACCTTCTCAAGGGTAAATAAGAAAGAAAATATGAAAGGGCATTGTTCAACTTGAACTTTGCAAGTGAAATTTTGCATCTGTTTATGTCTATTCCAACAGCTCTCTGAAATTGCTGTTTGAAGTGTTTTTGGTTTTTTTTTCCCCAAAGGTGGCCTTTATTTCTCTGGTCTTATTATAGCCAGGTCGACATATTTATAACACATGGAGGAGAGAGTGCTCACTGTGCTCAGGTAAAGGAATGTGTGTATAGCCCAATACAAGCGGGACTAATGGCAGGTGAGTACTTCACCTTGTCCCTGTGTGGAAGTGGTTCAGCTTAGTAATACCTCTGACATCATTCCCTAAGAGGTGTTTCACTCAGTTTTGCCTCGAGTGCAAAGGGCCCATCCCAGATGATCTTACTCAACTAGCATGTATTTGAAGCATGTCTACAAAGTACCTACGAACAGCTAGTAAGGAAACCATACACCTCTTGGAATCTCTTTCCATCTTCTGCAGAGTTAACAAAAACTACCACTATCATAGTTCATCATTATTACCTTATCAGAAGGTTTTGATCTTAATAGTTATGTAAATATGTGAATATGGGGAAGAGACTTCTAATTGAAGTCTTAGCTCTGTCCCCTTATCTGAAGTTGCTAGTCTATATATTCTTTGCATTTTCCTTTTATATAAATGCAGTCCCACAACTTTGATTTGCCCAAATAGGTCACCAAGATTAATTTTCCATTAACCTTTATTGCTCTGTTTCTTTCTAGTCATCTTTTTAGAGGATTAAAACAGTTGCCCCCATTGAGTCAGCCCCTGTATGGATAAAGCCATCTTTTTCTTTGACGGCATTTATGGAACTTACATAGATGTTGGTGGTCTGTGTTCCAGTATTGAACGTGGCTGAATTAACCGAGCCAAACATCTGTAGAGAGACTCACACAAGGAGCTCTGTTGACCATGGTCATTTTCTTCTTTTGTATTATGTTTCTTTAGTGGCTGTAATCAAACACAGGTAGTAGCAAGCTTGGTGACTTAAACAAGAGACACTCTCACTATTGTGGAAGTTAGAAGTCTGAACTCAAGGTGTCAGGGGTTGGTACCTTCTGAGGTTTGTGAGGGAAAATCTGTTCCATGCTTTTCTTCTAACTTATGGCTTTTATTATGTTGCAGTATGTTCCTTCTATCCCTCTATTATTAAACATTTTTATCATAAAGTGGGAGCTGAATCTTCTTGTCACATGCCTTCTTTGCATCGGAACATGATGCTCTACTCTGAATAAGGTCATAGTGACATGTTTCAGAGATCAGGATTTCAAATTTTTTTTTTTTTTTTTTTTGGCTGTATTTAACCCAAGGCCCTTTCTATGGAAAAGGGGCTTAATTCCTTTTGGTAGACTTTACAGAAACTGGCACAGTACCTATTGCTTAATATGGTTGATTAACTGAATGGCAAAGTCTGTAATTGCCATGGTCACCTTTAATTTGGAAAAGCAAAGTACCGTCTGCGACCAGGGGTGGACAGATACTAGGCTGGCTCTTGTTTCCAGTGAAATCATACTTTTATGATAACCCAACTTAAACAACACCATAAACTTGGTGAGTTTTCCTTTAAAAGTAATTGTAAGTAGTTTTTATGAAAGAAAAGCCTTTTCTGTGGTCAGGGCATGCCTTCTCTGTTGGCATTGCCAGCTAAACTGTTAATTTACATGCTGCCTCTATCAGTACATCAAGATATCTTTCCAGCTAATTCAATACCACTTAAATCATACTTAGCTAGGCTACTCTTTCTTTCCAGCTGCATCACTTTGCACTTATTAAATTTAATGTTTTGTACCCTAGTTCTAATCTATAAACACTATCCTGAAACAGATCTGCTCTAGTTGTGCCTTCTCTTTTCTCTCTGCTTCCTTGGCTAAAATTATTAGAAGTTCTCCTTGGAGAGTTAAGGTTTGGGTGTTGATAAAATGTGTGGATTCTGGTAGAGGGTTTTTTTTTTTTTTTTTTTTTTTTTTTTTTTTTTTTTTTTTTTTTTTTTTTTTTTTTTTTTTTTTTTTTTTTTTTTTTTTTTTTTTTTTTTTTTTTTTTTTTTTTTTTTTTTTTTTTTTTTTTTT
>PVHY01004598.1:0-92342 GCA_004024945.1 Uropsilus gracilis
CACCACTCTTACCTGTATCCATGACTATGTGATGGCTGCTGCTGTCCCATATGTCCCCAGTGTGCACAGTGGTGGGAGGGGTGATTTTTATTGCTCTCTCCTGGGCATGTGGCTATCTGATGGCTCTGAACTTTTCTCAGATGAAAGGGAATTGGTCAGGGATTGCTTCATATCAGCCATAAAGAACAATTTAAATTTTATAATCTCTAGAGGCATAACTCTCAGCAGATTCATCTCACAAACTTGGATATATTGTTTGGATGATAAGTTTTACCTGCTCACAGGTATATTAAGTCCTCACTTAACAAGGTTGATAGATTCTTAAATGACAACTGCAACCTATATCTTTAGAACTGATATATAAGAAAGTGTATCCTTGAATAGTGGTTCCTTAAATTTTAGGGACTTTTTTTTTCTCAGTGTTGTAACAATTTCTGAATAAAATAACTTTATTTGAAGACCTGTAACTATTTATTTCAAATGTAGTGGATTTTGATATTTACATATAATTTGACTCTATACCAGAGGCAAAAGTCAATAATTAGATAAAATAATTCTAAATGCTTTATGTCTGAATAACAATACACTATACAAAATAATCTTTCAAGTACAATTTTTATTTGTAAGCACATGCTTACAAAGTTTGCTTTGACAGTATGAATACAGCAGTGTTAAGCAGTTTTTGATTCACAATTCTTAGCATAGGTATTAAATATCTTTTTGTGAATAGATATTTTAAAGATCTTTAAGCTATTTTCCACGAAATAAAATTTTAGTGAATGCCTAATTGAACTTATTGCATTCTTATAATGAAGCAAATGTAATTATTACTGGTACTGAATGCATCTGTAGAATGTATCACTGGATGTGGTTGCAGTCCAGTGACCCCAGGTACAGGTGCCATTTCCCCACCCTCCACTTATATATAACTGCCTTGGATTACAACTCTCAATAGGTCATAAACCTCTCGAATGGAGTGGGGAGCAAGTGTATATATCAATGGAGAGGAAAAGGAGCAGGATGAAAGGGGACATTTGAGAAGGCTGCTCCTGGTAGAGGCAGGCAATGGCTACCATTAACTTGGTACAGTGGTAGAATACATGAAGCTTTGAATTTTTGCTTTCTCCTCTTCCAACTCTCTGGGAGGGACCTTCTCAATACATCTTGTCCTCATGGGAAGATATTTTAGACTTTTGGCAAGTTTTCTGGCCAAAGCTGTTCTGTTTTGTGACAAGCCTCTTGGCGTGGGCTTTTACCACTGTGGGGGTTGGGCAATCTTCAGATTTTGTTGAGAATCATTTAAAAAGGAATATTTGAAAAGTCGGAGAATAAGGAAAATTACATGGGTCATTCCAGTACTTATTAGTCTGGAAAAGAAATGTGTTATAGAAGGGTAGCTAGTAAAAAATAGATATACTAAGTAAAAAAACCAAGGTTTTTTAAAATGAAGGATATATTCAGTGATGCCAGATTGTCAAAAATTGAATAAAACAGCTGATAAATTTGAGGAGGTAGGAGATGTGACAAAGTATAGAGAACTGTGAAGTGATAATTTTGGAGAAAAGATAAATTTTTTATGGAAATATTTGGAAGCAATGTTTCTAAACTTGCTGGCTCAAATTTTTGTTAACTCACTTTTTTTGGAGAGATATTGATCACAGGATATAAACTTCCAATTAAAAAATGAGTAACTGTTGAGTATATTGTATAGCATGGTGACAATAAGCAATACTTTATTCTCAAAAGAGCCAGGAAACTAGAGCTTCAATATTCTCACCATGAAGGAAATGGTAATTATGAAGAGCTAACTTAAAACTTCCCTGCTAGTGATCTATTTTCAAAATATCACCATCAGCACTAATGGAGCACAAAAATGTTTATCAGTATAACTATTTGTGGCACAGAAAGATGAGAATGTTTGGGAAGAGGGGGCAATAAAAAGTTATCAGTTGTAGCACATTCAAGAGCATTTTATTATATAGGGCATTCAAATGACAATCATGTATTTAGTTACTTGCAGGCAAACACAAAACTATATGGTAAGTACTCAATGATAATTAATTGGAGAAATGGAGTTTATAAAATAATCACCAGGATAAAATTTTCAGGGTCTTATCTTAATTTTTTCTTCTGTTCTCTTTAACTTGACCATTGAGACAAAGAATTTAAGATAGAGATAAATAAGTTCATGAAACAGTTGATTGTAAATACTAGAGTATGAGACTAGATAGTGAGTGAAATCCAAGTAACCTGAAGCCATTGTGACTGGATTTTTTTCTAAAATGCATTAAAATTAGTAAATGCTTAGAATTAGTGTGATAGAAAGACCTGAAGTTGGGATGAGCTCTTGAAACTCTTACACTTACCCAGTAATCATCCATTAGTTTCCAATAGCTTTGGCTATTCTCATCTAAGGTTCCATGTAGATGCTCATTTGGAAAATCCTCTAAAGCACATCTGATATCCTTCAGAGCTTCCCAGCTCAGTCTATACTTGTCATCCTGTAGCACAAAAAGTTTACACTGAGGCTCTTTCCCAGAATTAGAGTGCAGTATTGATAAAGACAAGGGACTATACCTGCCTTGTTAAATATTTATAACTCAGAACTTAGTGGTTATATTTTTTAATTTATTCATATGTTTATATATATGTACTAAATGATGAATGAAATTGACTTCTCTAAAATCTGTGGACAAATAACCCTAACTTTCCTTTGTTCCTTTTTAATACCCAAATACTTAACAGTGTATGTCAATTATATCATATTTTAATAAAACTCAAACAAAACAGGAAGAAAGCTAACATATATAAATCTAATAGAATAAGTGATTTTGGGACTATACTTGCAAACTCTGCCTGAGATTTTAGTTTTTGTCAATAGGACAAAAATATTTAATTTCTAAACAAAATTTTAAGGTCAAATCGGTTTGTAGCATAAGTTTCAGGTGTATAACATTATAGTTTACAACTGTATACAGTATACTATGATCACTACCTAAAGACTAGCTTCCATAGGTCACTATATAACTGAACTAATAAACTCCCTTTCTGGTAACCACTAATCTGTTCTGAGTTTGTTTTTGTCAAACTAGGTCCTCCATATTTGTTCATTTGTTTTGTTTCTTTTATTGCAGTATAAGTAGAATAATATTTGTGGTTCCATTTGATTTAACTTAATATAATACCGTCACATTTTATCCATGTCATCAAAGGTTGCAAGATTTGTGCGTGTGTCTTGAATAGTATTGCAGTGTGTATGTATCACATCTATCTATGAACATTTATGCAGTTTCTACATGTTGACTATTATAAGTAACATTGCTGTAGCCATCAGGGTGCATATGATGGCTATAGCAATGTTTTATATATATATATAATTTAAATTAGTGGTTTATTTTCCTTCAAATAAATATCAAATGGAAAAGTAGACTAATATAGTTTTAGCCTTAAGTTTTTGAGATAGTTCCAATTTACCCATAGTAGCTATACCAATTTACATTCTGACTGACAGTGTACAGGGTTTTCTTCCCCACATAGCAATACACAAGTTTCCAAACTTTCTCACAAGTGTGAGGTCTTAACTCACTTTTGTTTTGATTTGCATTTCTCTTGTAAGGGATATACAGCTGTGCAATAAGAAAATAACATTTTTGGCAGGGGGAGAGTATCTGTAAGTAGCCTCTGCCCGTTTTTAATAGGACCTGTTGAGTTGTATGAGTTCTCCACATACTTTGGCTATTAGGCCTGCAAATATCTTATGTTCAGTGTGTTGTATTTTTGTGTTGATGATTGTTCACTTTGCTGTGCAGAAGTCTTGTTTTTTTTAGTTTGCTAAAAATATTACTTCTTTGGCTTTTTCTTTGTTATTGAGGTCAAACCAACAAAAACACCACAGTGAAGGGGTTTGTGACCTGTGTTTTCTTCTATATAATTTTGTGGCTTTGTAATCTACAGTTAAGATTCAGTTCATTTTGAATTTTAATGTATGGTGTAAACTAGTGATCTAGTATTTTACATGACTCTGTAGTTTTCCCAGCAATATTTATTAAAGAGAACTTCCTTTTTCAGTAGTATTTTTTGGTTGTTGTTCTTTGTTATAAATTAGCTATATGGGTTCATTCCTGGATTATCAATCCTTTCCCACTGTGTTGTGTCTGTTTTTATTCTATTACCATACTGCTTTATTTGAACTTTGTAGTATTGTTTGAAGGCTGGGTATGTAAATATTACCTATTCCCCTCCCCCCAGGATGTTGAATCCATAAAATGCTTAGAATTATTTGTTTTTTTTCTGTGAAAAATGCCTATGAAATTTTGATAAAAATTACATTGAATCCATATTCCACACTTCTGATGTGTTGGCACATGCATTGATGTTACAAGAAGTATCATGCTCTTTTGTATTTTTGTCGAATCTTTGTAACTTGTATGTGACGTTGCTTGAGAATTTTTATTTTATTTTTTTAGTGAATCTAAAGATTTATCAAAGAACCAGTATTTAGTTTTTTTGGTCTGTTTATTATGCTGTTTTATTATTTATTTTTTCTATTGACTTTTGTCTTCATTCTACTTTTACTGGTTCTGTAACTTATAAGATGTTTTGAGTTTTATCTTTTTTCTTGAGATAGAGACTTCCTCTTTCAGTACCACATTGCTAGGTCCCAACGGTTTGGTATCTTGTATTTTCATCTTGATTAGTCTCAAGATGTGTTCCTTGGTTTTTGCTTTGATTACTCCCTTAACCCAGTAGCTGTTCAATAGCGACTTATTTCAACAATTTGTGACTTTATTCCTTTCTTAGTGTTGATCCCTAACTTCATACAATTGTGAACAGAAAATATGCTTGAAATGGTTTAAATTTGCCCAAATTTATTGGGAAATGTTTATTTCCCAGTAAATAATCTATCTTGGGGATTTTTTTTTGGAGGGGTGGGGTTTGTTTTTTTGAGACGAGGGCTCGCCATTTTTGCCTGTGGAACCACAGGCTCTAGTTGCCCAGGGTACCACTGACTCAAGCAATCCCCAGTCTCAGCTTCCCAGGTAGCTGGGATTACAGGTGTGCATCACCACGCCCAGCTATTTTTTTGGAACTAGGTCTTGCTACAGGCCCCAGGCAGGACACGAACCGCTCTAGCCCAGGCAGCTTCACATAGCCTGAAGCCACTGTGCCTGGCCAATCTTGGGAATGTTCTATGTACTCTTGAGAAGAATATATTTTCCTACCACTTTGGGAAGGAATGTTCTATAAAGTATTAAATACACCTGGTCTAATATATCATTTTATCTTTCTTTTTGTTCAGATTATGTGACTGTTGTATTAAGTTCCTCACTGTTATTGTGTTGCTGTCAATTTCTCTGTTTAGCAAAATATTTGATTTATATAGTGTGGTATTCCTATGTTGAGTGAATATATTATTAATCATTGTCATCTTGATGGATTGACCACTTCATTATTATAAATGTCCATGTTTGTCTCTTTTTAAAGTCCTACAATCTTCACCTTAGAATCTTTTGTCTAACATGAATATAACTGTTGTAATTTTGTTTTCTATATGAATGCAGTAACTTTTCCTTCCCTTCAATCTTTGTGTGTCCTTCCTTAAACTATTATATATCATGCTATTATAAAATTTCTACTTTCATACCATTGTGGTCAGAACACATATATTTTATCTTATCCCCCTGTCCCCACATTCAGCCACATACATTTTTGATAGGATGATTTTTTTTTTTTTTTTTGAGACTAGGTCTCACTATTTTTGCCCATGGAACTGCAGGCACACGTTGCCCGGGGTACCACAGACTGAAGCAATCCCCAGTCTCAGCTTCCCAGGTAGCTGGGATTACAGGTGTGCGCCACCAAACCCAGCTATTTTTTTTTTTTTTTTTGAGACTACGTCTTACTACGTGCCCCCGGCAGGACTCAAAATCAGGATCCCTGACCTTGGCTTTCTAGGCTGCCACCTACAGGCATGCGCCACCATGCCCGGCCTTTTGATAGGATGATTTTATATGCATTTAAGGCAATGGATATTTACCAATCTACTATATTTTGTTATTTTCTGGTTGTTTTGTGGTTCTGTTTTTTTTCTTATTTTGTTCTCTTTTTATAACTGTCTTTACTACTGTTTTGAATCCATTAATATTGTTTTATAAAGTAATTTATATATACATTTCACACATTTTTGTAACCTCCAGGGTTTGTCCACCGCCTTCCCTTCCTGATCATTTCCACCTCCACCCCCGAGTTGTGTACTTCAGTTTGGTTGTTAGCTTGTTTTGACTTTTCCTCATGGCTTTTTGTTTATTTTTCCTATGTCCCATGTATTAGTGAAACCATTTGGTTTCTGTTTTTTTCTTTTTGACTTGTTTCTGCTAACATGATTTCCTCTAAGTACATCCATGTTATCATAAAATCATCAAATTTGTTATTTTTAATTGATGAGTAATATTCCATTGTGTATATGTACCACATCTTTTTTCATCCAGTCATCTGTTTTGGGACAGTTGGGTTATTTCCATGTCCTTGCAATTTTAAATACTGCTGCAGTAAATATCCAGGCACAGGTGTCCATTTTTACCCATGCTGAGTTCTCCTTTGGGTAGATTCCCTGAAGAGCAGTTGCTGGGTCAAATGGTAGTTCCATTTCCATTAGTTTGAGGGTCCTCCACATAGCTTTCCATAGTGGCTGAACCAGTTTACAGTCCCACCAGCAGTGTAAGATCATTCCTTTCTCTCCACAACCATGTCTGCACTTGTTGTTTTTTGGATGTGGGCCATTTTTGGATGTGGGCCATTTTTTGCTGGTGTAAGGAGGTATCTCATTGTGGCTTCGATTTGCATTTCCCTGATTGATAGTGATGCTGAGCATTTTTTCATGTGAGTGTTGGACATTGCCATTTCCGCTTTGGAGTGTCTTTTTTTTCTCCCCATTTTTTGACTGGGCTTTTTCTTTGTTTTTGTTAATTGTGTGAGTTCTTTTTGAATTTATCTTATCAGACCCTTATCACTTGTATGGGTGGCAAAAATTTTTCCCTAATCAATTGGGTTTCTTTATGTTTTGTCCATTGTTTCTTGTGTTGTACAGAAGCTTTTTAGTTTGATGTAGTCCCACCTGTTTATTTTTACTTTTTTTTTAACCTGCTGTAGATGTGTCCAGAAATGGATTTCTGTATTATAGCTCATGAAGGGTTTTGCCTAGATTTTCCTCCATGTATATTATGGTTTCCAGTCTTACATCCAGGTCTTTTATTCATTTTGAGTTGGTTTTTTTGTACAAGGCATTAAGAATGTTTCTTGGTTCATTTTTTTTTTGGGGGGGGGCATGTCTTGGTCTGGTTTTCCCACAACCATTTATTGAAGAGGCTGTCCTTTTTCCGTTGTAAAATTTTCACTTCTTTGTCAAAGATTAGTTGACTGTATATGTGTGATTTGATTTCAGGGCACTCAGTTCTATTCCATTGGTTTGATTGTCTGTTTTTGTAACGGCACCTAGCTGTTTTAATTACTATGGCTTTGTAGTATAATTGTAATTTGTAATACCTCCAATCTCTCTTTTTTTTTTTTTTTTCCTGGTCAGAATGCTTTTTGATATTCAGGGTCTTTTGTTATTCCCTATGAATTTCAGCAATTTTTGTTCTATCTCTTTAAAGAATGTCATTGGGATATTTATAGGGATTGCATTGAATCTGTAAATTGCTTTTAGTAGGATGGCCATTTTGATGATACTTCTTCCAATCCACGAGCAGTGAATGTCTTTATATTTCCTATGTCTTCTTCTACCTCTTTCAGCAGTGTTTTAAATTTTTCCTTGTATAGTTGTTTTACATGTTTTGTTAGGTTTATCCCCAGGTATCAATCAATCAATCAATTAATTAATTAATTAATTAATTAATTTGTGCTATGGTAAGTGGTATTTTTTTATTTCTTTTTCTATTTGGCTTTTTGTGTATAGGAAAGTTTTTAATGTCTGTGTGTTGATTTGTATCTGGCTACCTTATTGAACTGGTTAATTTTTCAAATAGTTTTTCTGTAGATTTTTTGGGGGGTTATCTATGTAGAGAATCATGCCATCTGCATATAATTATAGTTTCAGTTCTTCTTTTCCTATTTGTATCCTTTCTATGTCTTTCTCTTGTCTTATTGCCCTCGCTAGAATTTCCAGTACAATGTTCAAAAGTAGTAGGGAGAAGTGGGCATCTTTGCCTGGTTCCAGATCTTAATTGGAATGGTTTTGATACATAGAGCAAGTCCAAATGGAAAACACAGGAAGGAGGAAAAATACAAATACTCCATTACCATTTTTATTGGAGTTTATACTTTAGGTTTTACTTTTGAGGCTACCATGATGATCACATATATCCTATAATTTAAATTTATAAGCAAGTTAATTTTGACCTCATTCTAACAGTCCATATGTTCTCATCTCATTTTATATTTTGATGTCATATTTCAGTTCTTTATTATTCCTTTAAATGATTATTATAGTTTTAATTGTTACTGTTGTTTCTGTCTTTTATCCTTCATGTTATGTTTATATATAATTAATTCATTACTTTCATTTTTTAATCATTGAGCTTTTTACCTTGCTATGATTACTTATTTATAGTGTTATTTCCTTTTAGATAATAGAGATCTCTTTAAAATATTTTCTAAGAGTTGCTTTTATGAGCCAATATCTTTTTGCTTTTGTTTGTCTAGAAAGTTCTTTATTTCACTTTCAGTTCTGAATAACATTGGCAGATAAAGTACCCCTGGCTGATTTTTTTTTCTTCTGCTTTTCAGTGCTTTGAATAACATGCCAGCAACTACTGGCCTGAAAAGTTTCTGCAGCATAATCTGCTGATAGCTTTATCAGGGTTTCTTTGTAGGTAGCAATTTGTTTTTCTCTTGCTATTTCTCAGATTCTCTTTATCTGTTACTTGACATTTAAATTATAATATGTCTCCATGTGGAAATCTTTGGGCTTATTTCATTTGGAATCTGTAATTCTTGGATGTCTGTTTCCTCTTCCAGATTAGGAAAGTTTTTAGCATTAACTTCAAATAGATTTTCTTTTAGTCTTCCTTTTGGAATGCTAATAATTTGGATGCTTTTCTATTTGATGCTGCCTTACATTTCCCTTGAGGCAGTTTCTATGTTTATTTTTTTTCTTTTGTGTCTATTTTTGTGTATTCCACTACATTTAGCTTATTTGATAATTATTCTGCTTCAAGCCTGGCTTTAAACCTATATATTGAATTTTTAGTTATTTTATTCTTTACCTATGTGATACCTATTTAGAATTTTCTAGTCATCTTACATTGTTGAAGATTTAGTTTTGTTTATTCATTCATTTCCTGGGTTTTTTGAGCATTTTTATTACCATTGCTTTTAATCAGAGAGTTTGCTTTGTTTTGATAAGCCTTTCCCTGCAGTTTTATCTTGTTCTTTTAAGATGTGTCTAAGTTTTTCTCTTTTGTTTCACTGAATTTCTCTGTATTCATCAAAATAGCCATTTAATTGTTCTGTAAATAAATTATCAATTTGCTTGTCATTGCCCAATTGTCCTCCAAAAAGGCAGGACAAAACCCATCCACTGGCTATTTAGGGTTGATAGTAGAAATCCTTTGTGTGAACTGCTGAGCCTAGAACTTTCCTATTGCTAAGGACAAACAGAGGGGCCAAGGCAGATGCTTTTAACCTACAGGATGTGAACTACCCAATGCTTGGAACAATGTTGTTTGACTGAAGATGATAGAGTGCTGTGGTAAAATTGGGGGACCATGGCCCCAACTTGGTAATGATGCATTAAGGTCATAGCCTTTGTTCCCTGGTGGGCAGTGACTTGGAGAAGGGAAGCCAAAGTTACTTGCAAGAAGAAGAGAGGGGATTAAGAGATGGAATTTAGAGAGGGAGGAGTATGGCTGGAGGGAGAGGGAAAAAGCTGGAGAAGGGAGAGAGCAGAGGAGCAGCAAGGTGTTGGAGGCCTATTAGCCACCACTGCCATGTACAACAGCAAAGCAGGGAAGGAAACCACACTGTGGGTTTCCATCCTGAGGCAATCAATAGCCTGGAGAAGCATGCTGGAGAAACTTGCGACCTGTGTAAACTGAATTGAAAATGTAGTACATGAAAACATGCTTTAATTTTGAAACTGCAAAGCTTGGGAATTGTCTGGAGACCTGAAGAGAACTTGTAATTTGCTGCTTTCATCATGAGTTGTCTGAAGTGGTTGCTGATGTTTCAAATGGGTCTTGGTGGTCTGGGGCCACTTAGCTGTGCCTTCTGGAGGAGGATTGATGATGACATCTTTATTTCTTCATTGAACTTGAATCTCCCCCCATTTTTGAAGGAGGATTGATGATGCTATTTTGGTTTCTTTTGGCTAGAAGTGAATAACTGTGCCTTTGGAGGTGGATTGATGGCATCATCTTCATTTCTACATTTGGCTTGAAGGTGGAACAGCTGCCATTTTGTGAATGCATGAGGCTGAAGGATTCATATGTAGATTTGAACTAGAGACTGAGTCTTGTGATAAAATTACCAAAGGAGTCTTGTGTACCCTTGGTGACCTGTCTTTTTTGACTTTAGAAGTGAATACATCTGTTTTTGCCTCTTTTTAAGATAGTGTGGTCTTGCTACTGTTCCCATAGGCTGGGACAAGCCTAATGAGCAGATGGATTTAAAGGGCCAGCTGCTCTCATTTGTAACTTTGGTTAAGTTTCCTGCTTTGTTTTCTTGCCCAGTTTCAGATATACAGGGGATTATGACTTGACCATGAGTTGTAGAGGTTATTGGGTGAACCCAATAATTCTGGCTGTTCGTTCTTGGTAGCCTCAATGCCTGCTAACACCATCTGGTAACAGCAATTAATCTGCTCTGCACAATTACCAATAATACACTTACCCTTGTCAACAAGGTGGTATAAAAATGCAAAAATAAGTGGTACCCGTGAGTTCCCTCTTCCTGAAGAGATTTCCAAGTGGTCCTTGCTTTGTGGTTCATACACAGCAGTTATACTTTTCAGAACCTTGCCTCTGTTCTGGGTCCTGGGGCAAGTGGATTTGTACGAAACTTTGAATAAAGTTTCTCCTTGGAACCATTCCCAAAAATCCCTTGGTACCATGAACATGGTTGTTAAAGTCAGTAATTTTAGGGAGCTCTTCTCCAGTGTAGGTCCCAAGGAGGATTGAGTGCCTGAAATGGGGTTCAAACCCCTTAGCCCCCAGGGAGGGGAGAACTTTAGGATTTGAGCATTTCTGCTCCCCCACTACCAAGTATGGGTTGCAACACTAGGGGTACAGTTATTTTGTGAAAAGTCAACTCTATTCTCTTGTGTGTACGATAGTATTCTTTTTGTCTCTTGAGACTGAATTTTTAATTTAATAGTCAACTCTTTATTGGATGGAATTACTCCATATGTAGATATGTATTTGATGTGTCTTTAGGAAGTAATGAGCTCAGAATCTCTTACATTGGCATCCTCAAATATTCTCAACTGTGATCAAGGTTTTAAATTTCATACAACTTTCATAGAAGTGGTTTTATAGAAATTAATCCATAAACCTAATAACTTTCTTGTAATTGTCAGAAGAAACCAAATTTTTATAATTAGCAAATGAGTTTGAAAAAGAAAACAGATTCTTCTGGCAGATATTAGGCAAAATAAAATAGTATAGTGTTTTCCATAGTTTTAAAGAGAACATAAAGATTCTTATGGTGGAAGACATGCATAGTTATTAGCAATAAAATTTAATCAAATAAATATTTATGAACTATGTAAACAATAAAGTGAGTTAAAATAACAACCAGATATTGGTAGTCCAATTTCACTGCTCCTCCTCCCATCTGGTGTTTGCACATGTTTAGGCTATGAATTTCATAAGCTTGATATCAGATGATAAGAAGGATAAGAAGCCTCTAAGCAAGCAAACCAAAAGAAAGATAAATGGCTCTTTTAAAACCTGGCTTTTGCCCCCAAATTCCTCCCACCCATATAGCTGTTTCAAGAGTCACAAAGCAATTTAAACAACAAGATTCATTAGTAAGGGAAAACAGTAGTCATTAAAATGCCCAAGTGGCTAGTTATCTTACCCCACCCACTGTTCAAAGTCCCAGAAACTCATCTCCAATATGGCCCCTTTTCACCCCTCCAAATCTGAGGCAGGCATCCCATGAAGGCCAGTCTTTCAGCAGACACTCACGCCAAGTTTAAGCTCCAATTTTTCAAATCTGTCTTTTGCTTCTCTCTTAAGCTTTCCGAGCTCCTCAGCTTCTCTAAACATCTTCAAACTTTTCAGCAAATACTGATGCAAAACCAACTTTGCATATCAATAGCTTTTTTTCAGGTACCAGCTTTTCGGTTTTCAAGCAAAACAAGCTGACTCCCTGAAAATATAGTTTTTTCTGGATGGAACTTCTATGAAAAACATACAATGTTTTCTTGTAATGCTGCTGGTCACTGAGAATGTTTCCAGAACATCAACCCAACAATAAAGTATATTTTACATCATCGTATCTCCAGGGTTCTTCCACCATGATATCACCCATGAACTGTCATCTTCATCTTTTGTGTTTATACCTTCCTTGATTTTGGCATTCTTATACAAACAGAGGCTAATGTGAAGCATACAGCTTTTGAGGTATCTTTTCAGTATCCAGAAGATTCAACAAATTGTCCGGAAACCTGTGATTCATTATTTGATTAATGATGGGCTCATTGATAACTAGCTGAAGAAAGGAAAATTCATATGAAAAAGTTGCCAGCAGTTTGAACTATTTCCTTTAGATTTCTAGAAGGGTATACCAACCTTCCATTAGTCACATCAGCTTGATAGTATAGTTATTGGTCAGAGAATAAATTGTTCACAGTAGAAGAAAAGAATTGCCCTCCAAGTACTCATCTTCATCATGAAAGTAGATAGAATAATATTTTGTAGAACAAAGAGAAAATTGAAGCCTAATTAGCTAGTTTGCCCACCAAATAAATGGTGGCCACTCTTCTGACAATAGGTATCAAGTTCATCTGCTCACTTGCCCAGCTGTAAAAAAGGTAGGAGAAATTGTTAATGTTCATAAAATTTCTGATGTTAGTTAACATGATAGCTACATAGGGTGATAACTTGGAGAATTCAGAGTATAGCATCTCTGTTTTCATGGAATTTTGAGTTATTATCTCCCTCCTAGCACATGGATGAGTTCACCACCTGAAAGCTCTCAGAAATCCCTACCATTAAGCTTGGAGGATTCCTTATGTAAGCATGGTCAATCATAAACTTCATTTCCGTCCTTTTTCTCTTTGCAGGAAAGGGATGGTTCTGAAATTCCAGGTTTCTAATAATGGTTTGATCTTCCTGGTGACCAACTCCCATGCATAAGTTATTCCAGAGATGTTCTGGTGCTCTTTATTCTTAGGAATTTATAGATATTTTTAAGACCTGTGTGCCGAAAACAATAAAGGGTAAAGACGGGAGGGGACCAATATAACAATTTTCCATTTGTAATAATTCCAGTGTTTACCCAACAAATATTCTAAAAGATGCTTTTCTATATTTAATTTGAAGGCACAAAAACTAAGACTATTCAAGACAATGCTACAGATTGACCATAAAGATGTAAGGCTACCAAATGTGAAAAGGCTACCAAATGTTTTATCTACAAATTTATTCTATGTAAACTGTAAGATTTTTCTCATCATGAGAACAGTGGGGAAAAAAATTAAAGTCCATTATTCAGTGCACACTATACTCACCTGGTCTACAACAAATTCAACATTTCCTTAAAGTAGTGAAAGAAAATTTCTTATTGAAAAGTGCTATGTGAATGATATGTACTATATATATGTAATATATATATATATACATATATATATATATAATATATATACATATATATTACATATATAATATATATACATATATATTACATATATATGTATGTAGAAGGGGAAAATGGCTAGTACCTCACAGCTTATATTCAAAATCAGAAGACTATATCTGTCCAAATACATAGACCTTGGAATAAAGACACCAAATCTGCACTATATGCAAAAGCATGAACATTATAGGAACCTGAATCTTGGAATGTAACTTCCTTCTGAAACTGTAGTACATTTGGTTATGAACCAGATACAGTAGGGGAGACTCACTTTTTGTAATTGACTATATTCAGAAGAGAAAATTCACACAAATTTTTCATCAGGAGGTGTCCTCTTCAAATATGCCAGGAAAATTAAAAAGATGGGAAATAAGGAGAGGAAGTGATAAATAAGGGGAGAAAGTGCTACTTCTGAGTGCTTGTGAAGTGCTTTAGTTATAACTCCTTCTGTCTTCTCTGGACATTGTTAGCTCTTAAAGAAATACTGTATTTTACTATTTTTACTCTAGAACTATTGTTACCTATAAAAAGGTTTCTTACCTATCTTACCTTCTTACCTACTGGTAAGAAGACCTATTTTTTTAATAGAAGATTTTAGATGCCGCTTTTAAGAAAGGGAAGTAAGTAGACTGAATGTTGCATAGGAAACTGAAAAATAGACATGGGGGGGGGGATTTTTCCTAATTCTGTACTAATTTCAGTACAAAACTGATCCAAACTCAAGCAATGATGACTTTTTCCCTAATGAATAGCCAAGGAAGATATAAGGGTGGAGTTATTGTTGATGCATTTATTGCTCTGTAATTTTTATAGGGGAGCTATGAATTCAGGCAGCATGAACTTTATCTACAACTTTATTTTTTCTAAAGTAAGAGCTCTTTGTAAGTGTATAGAAAAATGACAACTCAAGTTTGGATTTCTGGCAAAATTATATCGTGCATTCTCCAAAAATGTGTGCTTTAAAAGAAAATCAATGACTAAATAAGTTTGAGTTTTCTTTTATTGAATTTCATAATGAAATTTAATTCCTAGTAAATCTATTTATCCCCTGCCCTTGGTGAGGAAAGTGTTTAAATTCAATAACTGAAATTTCCTTATAGATGTAGATTCAAGTCTTTTGGAGTTCTCAGTGTTCTAACCTCTAAGACAGGTATCTGGGGCAGTGAAGTTAATGTGTTCATACTTTCCTCTAAGTGTCACCAAAGCGAGAGTTTTACCCCCACTGTCACGAGAATGGTCTTAATGTTCTTTTCTTTAAATAGATTAGGTAGGTTTCTTTCTATTTTCCTAGAACAATTTCATTAGAATATTTCAATTCCATTCTTTTCTGTCCCATTATAATTCTTCTCTTAGACTCAACATTTTCATAGCCCAGAAATATATAAATATACACACATATGTTGTATATATGTGTACATATATAAGCATATATTTCAAAGTAGATATGTGTAGATAGATATATTTAAATCCGATAACAAAATTATACTATATGGTTGGATAAAAACTGCTGCTGCTATGACTTAAATGCTTCAGTTTTTCTAATACCAGTTAGAAAAGTTTGTCGCTAGCTGGAGCTGAGTTCAAACACATGGTGTTCCCGTGTACACACTATTTACAAGCTCTTCTGGATTTAAAAGTATTTGCAAGGACATAGAATTCCTAGAATAGGCATGTTTTACCATTAATCAATGGTGAGGGTGCATAATCACTGGGTAAAGAAGGGATTAGATATAATTTCTTTTCTCAGGATTAGTCATTCAAGGGTCTCCAGGCAATCCTTCGTTGCCCTTCTGTGTCTAGTATTTCAGTACTTGATTAGTAAGATACCATTGCCTTTAATTATAAGATCTTTGCAAGATACAAATATTAAATGTATCAAGAATTAGATATTATCAGCTGCAGGTATGGGAAATGAAACAACTTGGTGTTAAGGTAACCTAAGTTTATACGTTAATCTGAATTTTCAGTTGAGCTTCTACTTCTAACTTGTAAATTAGAAACTTGGATACTATAGTCTCTTAAGGAAGTTTTTCATAATTAGGGAAAGAATAACACTAGATGATAGCTGATCTAATATCCCATACTAATTCAAATCTTCAGAAGCATCTCTGCAAGAGATGCTGATTTGGCAAAGGGAAAAATAATACATCTAGTCAGCCATGTAAAATGTGATTTTTACATAAGTCTTAGTCAGCAAGTCCTCAGGAAATTCTACTGCTGATGGATAGTTTGTTCTATGTATTTTAAACTAAAATGTATATAATTTTCCAATGGGAAAAGGCAAGTTCCTTATAGAGTAGCTGTCTATTGTGCTATAATTCCATTATTAAATTAGATTTAGAAGCAACCCTGGTCCAGGTGATATGTGTGCAGAGTTATTAGAAAAGTTCTACTCTTGTATGATATCAACACTAATATTTTTCCTTTATATACCGCTTTTGTTGAATAAAATTTTAGCAAGAGAACATTGAAAAGTTATATAACCACATTTGAATGCAAAATATTTTACCAGATTTAATATTAAAGCAACTGTCAATTGGGATTACATGTTTTTTGTCCCTCAAGAAACTTTGCTTTAAAATATTTTCCTGCAAAATGCTTGCATTCATCCAAAGTTTCTGTGATATTACATAACATCTTGACCCAATGTAGAACAGAAGACTGTAGGAAAATTTAGAACCAAACAAAATCAACAAAATTATATTCTCACATATTCTTGGTATATTTCTTTACAGAAAATATACTGAATATGTAAAAATATTTATTTTAGAATCTTAGAGATACTAATCTTATGTACATCTTCATTGCTTATTGTTTCCTCTTCTCAAGTAAAGATGAGAAACTTAATGATTTGTAGAATTTTGCCAATAATGCTGCCTCCAAATGATACAATTGCCATCTAGGTTTGATCTCAAATCTAGGAACAGTTAAAATGCAGAATGTGGATAAGAGAATTTGTTCCTTCATTTAGATGATTGCTCATTAAAACATGCTTGTGCAAGCACCACAGTTTGCAAATAGTCAGTGGGTGTGAGTTCTATTATTACTTTGGGAAACACTGTCATCGTCATCCCCTTAAAAAAAAAAAAAAAAAAAAAAGACACTCAGCACATTAGGATTCTGATAATTATGCAATAAAAATTTCACTTTTTTTAAACAAGTATTTTCAAATGTATTTGCGTTTAAATATTTCCATCTAGCAATATATGTTGAAATGTGTTTTTTTTTAACTCACAAAATAATCTATGTAAAACTGTTCCCATAAGTTCTGTGAGTTTCACACAATGAATTATATAAAATATGTAGTTACACCTTTCATAATGACAAGTTACAGGCCAAAGACAGACTATTTATAAGATGGTGGTCCTTATTTATAGCCTGGCTGTGTAGTAGGCTTTATTGCCTGGGTTGTGCAAGTTATTCTGTGTTTGCAAAAGAATGAAATTACCTAACAAATGTGTTGTTCAGAATGCAGTCAGACCCGCATCACATAGTCTTTATAAGGGTATCAACATTACATTGCGCTTTAACTATACGTTAAGTGATAAGTGGTTGCTGGTTGTGTTTTCATTGTTATGTGTTTTCATACTAATCAAGGGGCATTTCCCCCTTACATGCTAGCAATATAAAATTATTAGATCCATATTCATTCTAGACCATTAAGACAGCTTTATTTCTAAGGCAGCAGTGGATCTGAGTATCACACATTTTATCATAAATTAAATTAAATTACGGTGCCAACTAAGAAGTTTGTGCAAATTCAGAACTCACACATTTTATTTTGTTACAAAGTAGAGTTCATGACATGATTTCAGTCTGAAAAAAATCTCCATTTACTTGTATCATCCACCAAACAATGTAACATACAGGCAAGTAGTCTGATAATCATCACCAGATTTGCTATTTTTATCTTTATTTTCCTCTCTATTTCCTGTTTTTCTGAACTCTGACATTAGATAAAAAGGATAACTTTTTTTCAAATTCAGTTTGAGATTCTCTTTACATGCATGTGCCTCATTTTATAAAGTCATAAAAGAAACTATTTGCCTGTTGTAGCACTTTAAATCAACAGTGACAGATTAGTGCAATGAATATTATATGTCTGGAATTGTATGAATATATTAATAAAAGGGAACTTTCATTTAAATATTTTATTTAATAAACAGGAACTTTAATAATAAGGAACCAATTAAAAGTTAGCTTTTATATCTTATGAGCTATTGACTAATAATTGTTTGTTGACAGTATTAGCAGGTGAGTTGTATTTTAGAGAAAAAAATTGTATGTTTGTCTCATATTTCTCCATTTTTCCTTTATTGAGGCAATATTGGTTTATGACATTGTATATGATTTAGGGGGCAAAGTTCAGACCTCTTCAGAAGAGTTACCACCCCACTTCTACCATTCCAAGTACCTATAATCCTTTACCATGGACCATAGGACCTCTTCTATCTTTGTTTCCAATCACCCCCCTACCCACTAGTAGTTTCAATTCTGCAGTCATCATTCAAGGGTTTATTTCAGTTTAGTTTTCTGGGTTCCATTTTATTCTTTGTTTTCTCTATATTCCACATGTGATGAAATCATTTGGTATTTGTCTTTCTCTTTATGACAGCATAATCCTCTCCAGTTCCAGTCATATTATTGCAAATGGTAAAATTTTTATCTTGTAGCACAGCAGTATTCCACTTTGTGTCTATACATCTTTTTTCACTGCTTTGTAAATGAATATTTAGGTTGTTTACAGTGAATATATATATCTATATATATACATATATTTATATATATATTTGCAGTGAATATATATAAATATATGTATAAATAACATATTTATATATTTATTTATTTGTATTTATTAAATATATATTTATAATATATATAATATAGATATATATCTAAATATATCTAAATACATATAACTATATAAATATATATATTCACTGCAAATATTTCTTCAAATTATTTTTTTGTGTTATTTGAATAAATAGCTAGGAGTATAATTGCTAGATCATAGATTTATTTTTAATACTTGAAACTTTCATATTGTTTTCTATATTGGTTGCATGAGGTTTTCTTTTCTTCCACACTCACCAATATATTTTTTTTCTTCCTATAGACCATTCTCACTGTAGTAGGGTGGAATCCACTGTCGTTTTGGTTTGCATCTCCATGAGAAGTGTTAAACAATTATTCATATGTATTATGACCATCTGTGTGTCTTCGAAAAGATATCTATTTATCTTTTCTGCCCAATCAGAAAATGGACAGGTTTTCTATTTTTTCCTGATTCAGTCCTGGAAGGTTTTATACTTCCAAGAATTTGTCCATTTCTCTCAGACTTCCCTATTTGTTTGCTTAAAGACATTCATAGTAGTTTCTTATCATCCCTTGCATTTCTGAGGTGTCTATAATAATGAGAATTTATTTTCTCTCTCCAAGCTTTCTCTTGACTTCTATTTTAAATTGCTAATATTGGGCTTTTTATCATTTATGATATTAATAAATTACAATTGAAAAAGTGTTATCAAAGAATTTTCACACTGGTTTTGTGTCATCAGCTTTAAGCATCATGTTATTGTTCCTAACAATTTAAAGAAAAACTAGTACTAGGGAGGTTTTTATCTGTAATTGAAAAAAAATTTTTATATATTGGTTTATATGTCTTGCTATTTCTTATAGCAAAAAAGTACTTGTGTTAATAATGTTAATAAGCAATTATTGCAAATAAAAATAAAGCCGGAAAAGGAATTTTTAATATCCTTGCTACTGTTGAAAGTATCTAGTCCTTGGGAGACTACACTGTATTTAAACAACAAGAATTGGCACACAGGGGAGGGACATTGGGCAATTTTCTTAGGGATGTAGCAAAAAGTCACTGAACAGCCTAACTTCATAGCATCAGGTGAAAATACTTGTTCCCCATGTCCTGATATGCTCTAGTTAGCATGTAATATGGTACTTGAATCTATAGTCACATTTGGAGAAGTGGCAGATAAATAGAAATAATAGGTATAAATACATACCTACTATAATATGGTGATCAAACCCTATAAAACATTAAATAGATGTGAGAACAAAGGGAATTACAGTAAATTATTTACTAGTAAATCTAAAATATATAATATATAGAAAAGTGTTTTGCTGAATGTAACAGCATTCAAAGTAAAATGAAGCACTAAATAAAATTCATTAAGTTGATATGTAAATGAAAAGAATTCAATTTCTGGACTATATACATGGGAAATACAGCTTCAAGGTTGTGAAAACAGGCTTTTGCCTTTTTCTTTCTCCTTTATGAAATTGATGGATGAGCCAAAACTATATTAAAATCTAAGAATATATTAAAATCTGTCCAAGGCTTAAATCATTTGAAAAACTTTAAAGTATTAGTGAACATTTAAATAAATGATAATTATGCTTCTATACATCCTTAACTGGATTATAAATTTTTGAAGTTAGTAATGTGTAACAATTCTAAATAAGGACTAAGAGCTGATTCATATAAGACCTTTATTCTAATACATTCTACAAATTCATGCTGTCTCATATTTTTTTTTAACATCTTTCTAGAATGTTTGTCTTCAATTCCATAGAAGTAAGGTAATATTGTATTCACGAAATTTCTGATCCAATCATTCAACAAATACTTTGAGGTGCCCACTAGCCTGCTTGTATCGATATTGGCAAACAGATCCACCTGGTGTTGTAAAGGTA
Organism: Uropsilus gracilis; assembly: GCA_004024945.1. Taxonomy (NCBI): domain Eukaryota; kingdom Metazoa; phylum Chordata; class Mammalia; order Eulipotyphla; family Talpidae; genus Uropsilus; species Uropsilus gracilis. The sequence goes on from PVHY01004598.1 coordinate 20,572, forward strand.
GGAATCAGAGTCCCACAAACACTTCCTTTCACTCTAGGGACTCAACTATGTATCCAGTGTATACACCTGCTAATAAGAACAAAGGTCATGAATTTTGTTTTTTTCAAAAGAATGATTGAAGCATAAACACATAATTCAATATCTTTCTGACTTGTAGTCTAATAAGACAAGTTATGGTGAAAAATACACGGAATTTTATTTCAGTAGAAGAAACTTCCTGAACTGGTGACATATAATGAAAGCTTGAAAATCAGATAGAAACAATTGTTGAAGACAGCAATATGGGTGGCAGAACCTTATAAGAAAAGGCAATGCATTAAAGTAGGAATTATGTATGTTGTTATCAATTTCATAGTTGATTTTTTAATTAACATGCCATTAAAATCAATGTCCAAATAAGGTAATTAACATCAGTTTCAAAGAAAATGACCTCTAACGCATAAATATGGAAGATGCTTACTTCATCTCCCAGTTTAAAGATAATATTTGAGTTTTTATGTGTTACTCTATTTCTCTACTTAATATTCCACATATACACATCAAATATTTGGAAATATACACATACCTATTTAAGTATTTGATGCTTACCATATTGTTTATGTATTTTTTATCTACCTGTATCTAGAAGCATTTGCGTTCTGTTTAAGTCACTGAATTTTCTATATAGAACTTTACTGTACATATATAATTGCTTTATCAAATATTTTTAATTTTTAAAATTTTCTATAAAATGAGTATCAAAAGGCATGGTTTAGTCTAAAACTAGTGCAAGTATTTCTTTGTGGTAGAATAAAAGCTTTGTATCAAATGCATTTATTTTCTAATAGATACTCTTGATTTAGTTACCCTCCATCACACATTTTATACATTCATAAATGTTATGCCACTGGCCACTTTCTCATATCCTTTTTGACACTAGTCCTTTTCCAACTTTTACATTATTGAGAGATGATTCAGGAAATCTTCAGCTATGCTTTGCTTTTATAGTGAGTTAAGTATAAGACCTCAAATTCAGTGACATTTAAGGAGTAAAGCAAGTAAATTTTTTTGAATTTGAAAAAAAGGAAATTGCAGAGTAGTAGAGTTTAACACATTGGAAAGGACACATTTGCTACATTAAATATTGAAATTTAGACTTAAAAAAATTCTTACCTAGTAAGAGTTAAGTATGGCTTGAGTCTTGAGGACTGTTTGAGACCTTAGTTTACATGAAGTTCTTAATGTAAAGTTAGTCAGACACAGCTTTCTCCTCTCCCAGGAATACATATCCTCTGCATGTATTCTCAGACACTCCTTATCAATGTGTACACTCAAATCTGTAAGTGAGCAGTCATCTATTCAAAGTACTGAGGTGTGAAAAAATGAGTCTATTACTTTAGAATAAGGTGACTTATTTCGTACTCTGTAGAAAAGTCTTTCATCACAGCTGGAGCCAGGATGATAAAAGATAAAACATTTGTAAGAAATTTTTATGCTTATTTCATGTGAAATATGAGGTTTACAGCTATATCATATCTCAGCTTTTAAAAGTACCAATTACCTCTCTGGCAAAACCAAGAATGGTAGATGGGCTTTCCCTCTCCTACTACCTCCCATTTCCTCTCAATTGACATGTTACTGAAATTTGTATAATTGGGAAGCTTTAACTCAAAACTACTTTTTACTTTTTGTAACCATTTAATATCTTAGGTGGTAACACCACTATATTAATAGGGTTGTCTTTAAATCAATGGTAGAGTAGTTTTCTTATTGAAAAGGGAAGTCTTTTCACGTCAATTCTCTTTTAAGTCCTTCTTTGTTCTTATAATACACAGCAGAGCTGTAGGTGATGCTATATCTGAAGGTCATGAGCCTGAAACTGTTACTAATTTTCTTTAAAGGTATTTCTGACTTCTACCTAAAGGCCTACTTTAAAATCCCCAAGACATCCTGTTCAGGGTACTTTGAAATTTGTCATACTTTTAGTTTGCAAAGGAGAAGTTACCTTTCTAAATTTAACCCACCTTTGCTTTAAAAGATCTTTCAGTTGCACACTGAAAGTATTCCTGGTTTACAAACACATGAATGTGATAAAAATTCTAGCAGAAATGACTTTGTCTGTCCTCCAGCATATAATCTTAGCCAAAGTCAACCCTTGGCCAAATAGTAAAGTAAGCCAACTTGGATGGAAAGTTCTTTCTCAAAAATTAGTATGAGCATATATCAGAATCTAATTTCCTGGTTGATGATATATCAGTGTAGGGGCATCAATTGTAGCAAATGTACTTCACTGATGCAAGATGTTGTTAGTGAGGAGGCTGGGAGCAGGGTGGGAGATCTATAGACCTCTTTCTGCACTTTTTTCTCTGCTTTCTGCTACTTTTCTATGAATCTAAACCTGTGTAAAGATAATTTAAAATTTAAAGAGAGCTGCTTTAAACCCCATTTTGATACTTTTAGATTTTGAATTTATACTAATTTATGATATGATTATATTGAGATATTTGTTATATTAATATAATTATGGGTTACTGTTGTAATACAGGAAAAATGTACTTATGTTGGAAAAACCTACAGGGTTTTTCCCATAGATTTCTGTAAAACCTACATGTAGGTCAAATTCGGGGAGGTTCCTGAGCACCTCTCACTATGCAGTTTGGGGTACTTCATTCTCTAAATGTCTCTTTCACACAAGAAACTTAACTTTTGATAATTCTGATTGCCAAATGTGTGGGGCTTTTCACATACCAAGTAATTATCTGATAACACTTGAGTCTTCTACAACTTAGTTTAATTCTGATACCACTTATGTCAAGATAGCATCAGATCGCTCATTTTGAAAGCTTATTCCCATGTCAATCACAAAATAATCCCCAAGTTACCCACAGCTTCTGTTCAACTTGGCTACAAATCAGATTTCCATGACCTCCTCCATTTTGGATTCAATTATTTGCTAGAACTGCTCACATTTCACATCACATTGGAAACAAGTTACTACATTTATGCAGGCTATTGTAAAGGATAGAGATGAATAGGTAGATAGATAGATCAGATTCTGGGAGACTCTTGATTATATAGTAGCTCCTTTTCCTATGAAGTTGGGGTACATCATTGTCCTGGTGTGTGAATGTGTTCACCTACCTGGAAACCCACCAAACCCCATCATTATGGGAATTTTACAGAGGTTCTTTCAAGTAGGCATGATCAAACATAAATTATATCTTCAATCTCTTCCCCCTCTCTAGAGAATGGAAGAGTGGGACTAAAATTGGCAAACTTCTAATCTTGACTTGGCCTTACTGGCAACCTGTCTCCATTGAGAAACTGTCCAGGAACCCATCCAAAGTAACCTCATTACAACACAAAATGCTGCTAGTGTCTTGTCGATTAGAAATTTACAAAGATTATAGGAGCTCTGTGCCAGGAACTGGGACAAAGATGAATAGGTGTATTTTCTATTATCTCAAGTAGGTAAAGTGGGATTAGTAATACCTGCCCCTCTAGGTTGTATGTATCAGTCAAGGTGAGGCTTTTGAAATACAAAGCAGCTCCCAGTTCTAGACACTCAAGTAAATCAACTGAGAAAAGATCTTAATTATTTGAGTCCCTACTTTCTTCATGGATAACCAGGGTTTACTCAATTTTGGCTCACTAGGTAGGTCTTTTCTCCCCACACTTCTGATGTAACATGATGATCTGCTCAAATATATGCCCCATAGCAATATAAGAAAACTTTTGTTAAAATGGCAATTCTCATTTTAACGAAAAGACCTTTAGTGTCTCCTTCCTTATGGAGGAGAAATTCCTTCCTGGTGTTCATTACCTTACACACTCATCTACCAAGCACTCTTATGCTCCACCTTGACCGATTGCTTTATGTTGTGGACCCTCAAAAGGGAATTGACTATTAAAACCAAAAGTAGTTTTTTAGAAACAAAAAAATAGAAAACACAGGTGTATAAGGTGTGTTCATGGTGAGAGCCAGATGACAAAACTCTCCTTCCTCTCTCCACTGACTTTTATGACCTGGCAAATCTAGTCCCTTGGTTCTTCTGGAAAAGAAAACAGTGGGAAACATGCATTGTGGGTTTTGAAGCTTGCAATCTACCTATGCACTATACTCCATAGTTTTCCAACATCATTTTAATAGTACTCTGAATACTAATATTCATTTTTCCTTTTTGATCTGGATCTTTGTCTGAAAGTAGCACTGACTCAATATTAAAACCTGAATCAGTGGCCTCTTTCCCCTAGTGTTAGAAAGGGACTCTGGATGCCATGGCTGAATTCTAGGCCTTGTCAAAGTTGTAGGCTATGGAAATTCTCTCTGAGAGCTCTTCCGACAGCACTTCTTTTGAGTATGTTGTTCACACAAAGTTTTGTAGACATGAGTACAGAATTAACAATAAGAACACAAAAAAATTGGAAATAGCACTCTTATAAGTTCCATTTGTATGATTATGCTGAACCAGAAACTAAAGCTTCAATGTCAGTTGACTAAATAATCAAGACCAAAGGTCAACTGGTGTGTCAACTATGTCCAATGTTATGGTCTCCAAATTTCATGTAGTTAAATTTATGTACAATTGACAATTCAGATAATACTATCATACACATAGAGGATCAATGATTACTTATATAAATTATTTAGCTTTTGAGTCAAGCATTAGTTGCTGAGTTGAAACTGTTTTGACTATAGAAAGCTATTATCTTTGAGTTGAAGATCCCAAACAATCAGATTTCCACCTCATGTAACAAATGAGGGCATGTAGGGAATTCTCCTGCCTGCCTACTTATAGTTCTTCAACAAATCTGACTTTCAGGGGAAGCTCTTCTTGCTCTCTTGTCTGCACAGTTTTCTCTTTTTCTTTTTTATATAATAAACCTGCCACTTAAAATAATAAAAAAATAGGAATTGAATCAAGAGCAATGTTTGTTCAAGGGGAGAAGAGAAAATAAGACACAAAATAGAGAAGAGAAAATGACTAAAATATATACTTAGGTGTTTGGTCATTTTGAGATCACTGTTCTCATCATTTGATTTTTCTGAAATAGTTAATTTTCATGTTACCAGGTCGTATGCACTTTCAGTTGGGAGGTAATGCTTCCTTCAGTCATGTCAATCTAGAAATATGTTCACTGAAGTTTGACTGCACAAAGATTTGTCAACAGCACCTGATAAGACCCTTTCTAGATAGGAGGAAGAGAGTTCTTGTGAACAGAGTTTTTTCCCCCAAAGACAAAATCTGTAGGTTGTAAGTGTAGTGCTTTAGAGCTTCATCTCCTCAGTATAGTCTATGAAAAGATTTCTCAGCCAGAAAAATTTCCTCTTGAAAGAATTTCTTTTGCAAGTAGTTGTTGAAATGTTCAACAAAACCATGTTATTGAAGATGGCAGACACTTCCATATTGTAACCAATTAACACACTTATTAGTGCACCTGGCCAGCATAATGATCAAAAGGAGTTCACAAGAGGGCTTCCCCAGAGGGGTGTGATCTTAACTAATTGGACCTTGGTTATAAAAAGGGAGTATACTATTTTGAAAGGGAAAGTCTCTACTTAAGAAAATAAGCAGATCATAGTTAAAACACCATTTCTAACCATGAAATGAAATCCCATTGCCATCTCTCAAACGGACCTTGGACAAATTAAAAAGTCCAGAGACCATGTGAACAATTATAAGTGGATTATACTTGTTGTATACTTGGATGGGATAAATAAGGTGTGTTTTGCAATCTTTTTAATGCTTATTTTTTTCATTGTTACAGGAGTAGTTTCATGATAATTCAGTGATGAGTGGAAACTCTAAACCTATTGCTGCTACTTGCTTGTATTTGGTCCAAACTGGAGCTTTGTTTGATAACATCAACAGTTACTGCATATTTTTTCCTATAGGGGTTCTGTTACTGTAGGGGCACTGGCCTCTCTTTATAGTTCTTCTAAGTGGGGACATATCTCTTTAGATCATGACAGAGATTTATTTGATACTGGTTCCCTTAAGATCAAAATAGCATTCCTTGCAGAAATATCAGCAAGGACATTTCCACTGGTGCCTAGAGTCACTTTCAGACTGTCCTCCAAACTTGATAATTGCTAAAGTAGAAGAGGAAAGTATGGCATCTCACAATTCCAGATGTAAAGCTAATTTTTAAATCTGTCTCTGCTAGAATGAAGAATGTTATCTTGCTTATACCACATTTCAAAAACATAAAAATTCAGAGTGTATCTACAATCAGTGCAAATCATGCATTTTTGTCTTTCGTTAGGGGACAGGCCCAGATGCTTGAATATAACTCATCCTGTTTGGCTGCAGTAACAAAGACAAAGGTAGTGCTTCAGTTATGTCAAAGGGCGTCGATATTTTATACCTAGTATCCATATACTTTTTAATCTCTTCTGTATGGACCACCCAATATCATTGCCTAAGTGAGTTTCTTGTAGATCCTTATAAAGGTCAGGAGATTATCTATCATTCCTGGTGAACATCATTGATGACAGGAGGAAAATTTACTGGGTTAAAGTTATTTTGCTATGAAATAGTTATGTGGGAAGCAGACAGCAAAAGAACTTTCATAAAAGATGAGGTAACTCTCTGAGGAAAATTGTGTTCATGAAGACTCCTACGACATGAAGTTTACAAACTATTTTTTTTTTTTTTAGCTAGGTATTGCTATTTTTGCCCATGGAACCACAGGCTCATGTTGCTCCGGGTACCACAGACTCAAGCAATCTCCAGACTCAGCTTCCCAGGAAGCTGGGATTACAGGCATGTGTCACCATGCCCAGCTATTTTTTTTTGGAACTAGGTCTTGCTATGTTGCCCCGGGTGGGACACAAACCACTATCTCCAGTCCCTGCCATGATTCATAGGCTGTTGCTTACAGGCACACACCACCATGCCCGGTGGTTTACAAAGTCTAAAATGGACTTCACTGTGATTCTCTCAGTGATCTCATTCCATGGAAATTTCAGGCTATAGTTTTTTTTTTTTCTCATCTAATTCACAATGTACATGTTGAAGGATTATGATATTGGTACATTAAATCAGCATGGGTTCATGAAGGAGAGAACTTTGGAGGATACTTAGTTTGCCTGTATCTCACTCCTTCTACTGTTTTGTTGTAATGCAAATCGAATGCTTCCTCAGTGGTCTGTCTCTATCAACTATACCCCTTTCCAAAATGGACATGACCTTTGGCCAAAAACTCAAGTCTTACACACTTTGCAATAGCTAGCAATTTCTCAGACTGTTATTTAGCTATAGCGGGATATGTTTAGTGGTACAGTTTCAGGTGGCAGATACACACCAAATGGACTGAATTGAGGTTTATGTAGCTTTTAAAGCAAAATATCTGACAGAAATTGACACAAGGTCCACTAGAATAAATCAGAACTTTAAGGAGAGATCTTTGTATTCTGTTGCTACCACAAATAAGACCTCAGTCAGTTTCACCACTAGTATTCTGGAGAGATCAATCCTTTTTTGGGGAATGTTGAATTCAAGAGAAAATTTCTCAAACACCAGAAGTAGCAGAAAACATGAGCAGAAACTGGTTCTCTGGGGACAATCACCTGGTGTTTGGGTTATTGTCTCTGGGACCCATACTGAATGCCATATAGGTCAGCCTGAAAAAGGAATTCTAAAGCCATAGGTAGGGTTTATTCAGGAATGAAAGATCCAAAAAGTGTGGGAAATAGGCTGTGTTCCTGTCAAGAGACATTTGTCCTTCATTCCTTATATGACCTGGTAAAACTACTTCCTCAGTTTTGCTAGAGAACAATCAGTAAGAAATGCAGTACATTTTGGGTTCTGTAGTTTGTTGGCCTACAGATTACTGTGTGTTATGTATTCTCCACCCTTCTAACATATAAAGAGTTCTGAATGTTAATATTGACATTGTCATTCAGTAAATTTCCAATCTTGGTCCTTATAAAATTTTATTCCATGTCTCTGAGGCTAATTGTTATTCTGCATATTTTGTTTTACAAAAATTACCTCCAGTCTACTTCCTTGATTCAGTTTCCAAATCTTGCTTCTCTTAACTGTATTTTCTAAATTTGTTTAATTTCTTTTCCTTTAACAGTGAATGTTTATGTAACTTCCTTTACTGTTTTGCATCCTTTGCCTTGACCTAGAGTTTTTTTTCCTCTCTTGGTTGCTTCACTGTTTTCCATAATTACCCTTTCTAAAGAGCATTCTATAGTTTGAAAGAAAGCATATTTGTGTGTGTGTGTGTGTGTGTGTGTGGTGTGTGTGTATGCTCACATGTGAAAGATGAGAGATTTTTACCAATCCTTGTAAGATTTAGTTTAAAATGCCAGTTATCAAAAATATTCTGTTTCAGAAGGTTAATGTGTTGGATTTATAATAATATCAGAATAACCCTGTTGATCTAACACAATATATAATAATACTCTAAAATCCCAATACAGAGAATAACTATGTTATGATTCCTGAAAGCATTGATCATATTATGTAGAATGTCTGCCTTTATAATCAAAGCAAGAGCCCCCATAGAATTAAAATCTTGTCAGATACATGAAGTTCATGATTTTGTTAATTAACTTTTAATTTGATATGTGTGATGACACTCTTCTCATGTGTATTTATAATTTGGTTGACTTTGGTTGACACTGTATGTTACTTAGGATTTCTGTAACATTTTTGTGATGATTCAAACTTAGGTGTTTTTTTTTCCATAAATGGTTATTTATTTTTAAATAGCACTATCTTTGAGTATCAGTAGGACATAGTTGTAGTATTAGCATTTTAATAAATGTGCATAGATTTTAAAGATGTATATACTTAAAATATATGCACATATACTCAAGTATACATGCACACATATATTTTTGTTCTTTATCCATTGTTCTTGACTTACGGATCCTAAAAGCCATGAGGATTTTCTGAATGATAAGTAGAAGCACCTTTTTGTCATAAAATTTCGTCTCTTAATAGCTAAAAATAATAAAATAAAATAAATAATAAGATAAAATAGTAAAATAAAAATTAAAAAATATAATTCTTGTTACTCAAACCCTTTTCCAACACAACTGAATTTATGCCAATGAAATGGCATTTTTTAGCAATTATCATTTTTTTCTTACATCATTGCAATTCCCATCATTCTCCTGTCACCATTTTACTCATGGATTGACTTGTGAAAAGCACCTAAATATGGGAGTTGCCTGGGGAAATTGTCATGAATCAAGGGTTGGAAATCAGTCCTAGCTCCAGATAACCAAGAAGGGGAATGGGGTGAATCCATCACTAGTGGTTTTTTAATCAAGTGTGCCTAGGTAATAGTGTCAATATTAAGAAATGTGGGATTTGGGAAAAGTACCCTTAAAGAGGGCATGGGACATTCTATGCTTTCCACATGCCATACTCCATACTGCTCTTCAATTTAACTATTTCTGAATTAATCGTATTTTATAATAAAGTATTATCTACTAAATACAAAATTTCTGATGTTTGTAACTCTAGCAAATTTATAGATCCCAAGAAAAGGATCATAAATACTATGCTCTACATGTGTCAGAAGTAAAAGTGAAGTCTGAAATTACAATTGACATCTGAAGAGGATAGAGGCAGCTTGTAAGTAATTTATGGGATATGGTGAAGCATACACTTTCAGAATTGAATTTTAGAACTTTGGGGTGGTGACTGATGAAATACTCCTCTCCCAAAAGCAGTAGAATTGAGTGCCTAAGTCTTTCTCTACTATATAAAAATCACAAGATTCTTAACCTAGGAGACATTCTTTGTAATTAACCTTGTTGATCTCCATTTAGCTGAGAAATAGACTATATAAAGACCATCTGATGATAAATCCATTTTATTCCCCACCTTTCAACTGTTACCTACCACCAAGTCTCCAGGACTTCTGAAAAAGCAGCTGAAACTCAGATGGTGGGTTGGGTGTTTGCTAGACCAAAAACTTGACTGAAGTTTCACTTCATGGGAAAAGTCTGTAAGGGCAGTTAGTGTTGGTCATTCAAAGAAATTGCCTTTTTATTGCCATTACAAAGTTGTAAACATATCTAGGTTTCTATTAGGACAAATCTACTCATTGTATGTTACAAAACCCAGTAATAGATTTTATACCTTTGTATGATTCAAAATCCAGAAACAACAGAGAAACAGAACTCTAAAGTCTAAAACTTCCATTCCTAGACTAGTTCTCTTTCTTTACCATGGATTTTCCATGATTCACTTTAATAAACCAGAAGTGTGTGGTTCATATAATTATGAAAAAATAAATCTTCCAGATAAAAGTTGAAGCAGTAGAATTTTGAAGAGAATATTTGTTTTCCACTGGATTAGTATACTTATTGATAAAACAAATATATAATGCAGGAGTTTGTTTTATTGCATCCTCAAAAGCAACTCATTAGTGTACTTTGATCTCAGTGAAGATAATTCAGAAGCAAACTTAATAGAGCCACCAATATTCAGATCATAGCCTCAGTTTGGGGTGTAGATTGAGTATTGGCTTCTCTAGCCATTCAAGTAAACCTATTAATGGACTTTGCTGCAAACCAATTTAGATGTGCTTTTTATCCATCCATTATTGTTTGATTTTCTGTAAATTTCTCAGGTGCTATTAATGTGCTGACAATTAGAAGTGTATATGTTCATTGTTAATGTTGTCTAAGGAACTAGAATTCACAATGATTTTAAGTTATGGCATTTAAAAAGTATATTGATTTAAAATTGCAGCAAGTTGTCTGTAAAAGAAAACAAATACCCTCAATTTTAAAAAAATAAAAATAAAAAGTCCAGAGCTAAATAAATCATCATAAAAATAATAAAAGACCCAGAGCTAAATAAATCATGTTAATACCATGACATGCTTTAACTTTGGATTTCCCTTCTAGTTCCCATTCTTCCACGACTAAGGGAAACTAACAAGGATGCAAGTTTGCATACTAGAAAAGTTTTTCCCCAGAAATGTCCAACTTAGTGCTCAGAAATTAAACTATAAAGTAAGTCTGAGAGATAAATTCCAGTTTTTTTTTTTTTTTCTTGACCCTTTCTCCTATATATGATCTGCATTTGCTCCGTGGATGGTGGACAATCTGGCTTTTTTGGTTTTGACCCAGGATGGTGCTTGAGGGCACAGTTGTATCTTTTGTTTTTTTTAAATTATTTATTTATTTTAATTTATACATATACATATTTCACATCAATCACATTATTGTGGTCCCTGGGGGTCCCCCACCACCTTCCCCTCCCTGGTCACTCCAGCTGGTCCCCTCCCGTAGTTGTGTACTTTCATTTGGTTGTCCATATATTGGTGAAACCATTTGGTATCTGTTTTTTTCCTTCTGACTTGTTTCTGGCAGTATGATTTCTTCTAGGTACATCCATGTTACCAGAAAAATCATCAAATTTGTCATTTTTTATTGATGCATAATATTCCATTGTTTATATATACCACATATTTTTCATCTAGTCATCGTTTTGGGGGCATTCAGGTTGTTTCCAAGTTCTTGCAATTATAGATAGTGCTGCAATAAACATCCAAGCACAGGTGTCCCTTTGTACCCACATTGAGGTCTCCTTTGGGTAGATTCCCAGAAGAGCGATTGCTGGGTCAAATGGTAGTTCCATTTTCATTAGTTTGAGGGTCCTCCACACTGCTTTCCGTAGTGGTTGGACCAGTTTACACTCCCACCAGCGGTGTAAAAGTGTTCCTTTCTCTCCATATCCACACCAGCATTTGTTGTTGTCTGTTTTTTGGATGTGGGCCATTCTTATTGGTGTAAGATGGTATCTAATTGTGGTTTTGATTTGCATTTCCCTTACTGTTTAAGATGTTGAACATTTTTTCATGTGCCTGATGGCCATTTGGACTTCCTCTTTGGAGAAGTTTCTTTTTAGATCCTCTCCCCATTTTTTAACTGGGTTCTTTGCTCTGTTTTTGTTAAGTTGTGTGAGTTCTTTGTGTATCTTTGTTATCAGACCCTTGTCTCTTATATGGAGGGTGAAAATATTTTCCCACAGTTGGGATTCTTTTTGTTTTTTCTTTTGTCTCTTTTGCTGTACAGAAGCTTTTTAGTTTGATGTAGTCCCAGCTGTTTATATTTTCCTTCAATTTTTTGCCATCTATGGATGTGGCCAAAAATGGGTTTGTGAATTGTAACTCATGAAGGGCTTTGCCCAGGTTTTCCTCTATATATTTTATGTTTTTGGGTCTTAAGTCTAAGTCTTTTATCCATTTTGAGTTAGTTTTTGTACATGGTATGAGGGAGGTATCTTGGTTCATTTTTTTGCATGTCTTGTTCCAGTTTTCCCAACACCATTTATTGAAGAGGCTGTCCTTGTTCCAATGTAAGTTTTTCACTCCTTTGTCAAAGATTAGTTGACTATATATGTATGGCTTTATTTCAGGGGATTTGGATCTGTTCCATTGGTCTGATTGTCTGTTTTTATACCAGTACCAAGCTGTTTTAATTACTATGGCTTTGTAGTATAGTTTGAAGTCTGGAATAGTAGTTCCTCCATTCTCTCTTTTCCTGGTCAGGAGGAAAAATAATCGAGGTCTTTTGTTATTCATATGAATCTCTGTAATTTTTGTTCTATATCTTTGAAGAATGTTGTTGGAATCTTTATAGGGATTGCATTGAATTTGTAGATTGCTTTTGATAGGATAGCCTTTTTGATGATGTTAATTCTTCCAATCCATGAGCAGGGAATGTCTTTACATTTCCTTATGTCTTCTATCTCTTTAGCAGAGTTTTGAAGTTTTCCTTATGTAGATCTTTCACATGTCTTGTTAGGTTTACCCCTACGTAGTCTATTTTTTTGGTGCAATGGTAAATGGGATTTTGTTTGTTTGTTTGTTTAGTTTCTTCTTCTGCTTGTTTTTGTGTAAAGGAAAGCTTCTGTCTTCTGTGTGTTGATTTTGTAACCAGCTACTTTGCCGAACTGGTTCATTGTTTCAAGAAGTTTTACTGTGGATTTTTTTTGGGTTCTCTACATAAAGAATCATATCATCTGCATACAAGGAGAGCTTCAGTTCTTCTTTCCCTATCTGTACTCCTTTTATGTCTTTCTCTTGTCTTATTGCCCTTGCTAGACCTTCCAGTACAATGTTGAAAAGTAGTGGCAAGAGTGGGCATCCTTACCTGGTTCTGGATCTTAATTGGAATGACTATGATGTTTGCTGTAGGTTTGTCATAGATGGCTTTTATTATGTTGAGATATTTTCCTTTTATCCCCAAATTTTCAAGAACTTTTATCATAAATGGGTGCTGAACTTTATCAAATGCTTTCTCTGCATCTATTGATATGACCATATGGTTTTTGGTTTTCTCCTTATTGATGTGGTGGATTATGTTAATTGATTTTCAAATGTTGAACCATCCCTGTGCTCCTGGGATAAATCCCACTTGGTCATAGTGAATATTGCTTTTTATACATCGTTGGATTCAGTTTGCCAAATTTTGTTTAAAACTTTTGCATCCATGATCATTAGGGAAATTAGTCTATAGTTTTCTTTCTTTGTGCTGTCTTTATTTGCTTTTGGTATGAGAGTGATGTTTGCTTCATAGAATGTGTTTGGCAGTTTTTCTTTTTTCTCAGTTTTTTGGGAAAATTTTTAGTAGTGCTGGCGTTATTACATCTTTGAACGTCTGGTAGAATTTATTTGTGAAACTATCTGGTCCTGAGCTTTTGTTTCTAGGTAGAGTTTTGATGACTACTTCAATCTTGCTGCTAGTGATTGGTTTGTTTAAGTTCTCTACTTCTTCTTCATTTAGTTTTGGGTGGTTATATCTTTCTAAGAATATGTCCATCTCATCCAGGTTGTGGTATTTGTTTGCATATAGGAATTCATAGTAATGTCTGATTATCCTTTGGATTTCTGATGTGTCTGTTGTAATTTCTCCTCTTTCATTTGTAATCCTGCTTATTTGAGTGTTCTCTCTTCTTTCTTTGTGAGGTTTGCAAGGGGTTTATCAATTTTATTTATTTTTTCAAAGAACCAACTTTTGGTTTTGTTGATTTTCTCAGTTGTCTTTTTGCTATCTAGGTTATTTATTTCTGCTTTTATTTTTATTATTTCTTGTCTTCTGCTGGGTTTGGGGTTTTTTGTTGTTCTTTTTCTAGTTCATTGAGTTGGGAGATTAGGTTATTTCTTTGGTTGTTTTCTTGCTTTTTGATATGAGCCTGTATTGCTATGAACCTTCCTCTTAAAATGCTTTTGCTGAGTCCCAGACATTTTGGAATGTTGTGTCTTCTTTGTCATTTGTTTCAAAGAAGGTTTTAATTTCTTCCTTAATTTCTTCAGTTACCCAGTCTTCATTTAGTAACATGTTGTTCAGTCTCCATGTGTTGAACTTTCTTCTTGCTTTCTTTTCATTGTTGATTTCTAGTTCAATGCCTTTATGATTATGATCGGAGAAAAGAATTGGTACTGTTTTAATCTTTGTATACCTGTTAGTGTTTGCCTTATGTCCTAATGTATGGTCGATTTTTGAGAATGATCCATATTATTTGAAAAGAAGGTACAGTCTTTTCCTTGGGGGTGTAGTATCCTGTAGATATCTATTAAGTCCATATGGTCTAGATCTTCATTTAGGGCTTTTGTGTCTTTGCTTAGTTTTTGTCTTGTTGATCTGTCCTTTGGTGAGAGTGGTGTGTTGAAATCACCTACCACATATGTGTTCTCCCCAATGTCTGTTTTCAGTGCTGTTAGTAGTTGTTTGATGAATTTTGGTGCTCCCTCATTTGGTGAGTATATGTCAATAATTGTTACATCTTTGTTATGTATTGATCCTTTTACCAATATATAGTAGCCTTCTTTATCCCTTGTCACCTTTTTTAGCTTCAAGTCTACTTTATCTGCTATTAATATGGCTACCCCTGCTTTCTTCTGGGGGCCCTTGTAGAACTTTTCTCCAGCCCTTTACTTTTAGTCTGTGTTTATCTTTCGTGTTTAAGTGTGTTTCCTGCAGGCAGCAGAATGTTGAGTTTTGTTTTTTGATCCACTCTGCTACTAGGTGTCTTTTGATTGCTGAATTGAGACCGTTGACATTTAGGGTGATAATTGATACTTGTTGTTCCAGTGTTGACTTTTGGAGGGTCGTTTGGAGGTTAGGGTTTCCTTCTTTTTTTCTGATACTTGAGATTCTGAAGTTGGTTTATTGGTTGTCATTTTGAAGTTCCAATTAGCTTCCTTGCTTTGGTCTATTTATTCTTCTGTTGGTTTTAATAAGAGGGCTTCTTGCAAGAGTTCTTGGAGTGGTGGTTTAGTGGTAGCATATTTCTGGAGGCTTTGTTTATCTGCGAAGGTTTTTATTCTTCCTTCATAGAGGAAAGAAAGCTTTGCAGGATAGAGTAATCTTGGCTGGCATTTTTTATCTTGGAGTTTTTTGAAGATATGACTCCATGCTCTTCTTGCTTGGAGTGTCTCTTCAGAGAAGTCTGAGGTCAGCCTAATAGGTTTTCCTTTGTATGTTATCTGTTTCTTTTCTCTAGCCAATCTCATTACTTTTTCCTTATCCTGGAATCTTGGGAATTTTACAATGATGTGTCTTGCTAAGGTTTTTCTTTTGTTGATGTAGTTTGGTGTTCTTTTGGCTTCTTGGATGTCAACCTTCATTTCTTTCTTCAGGATTGGGAAATTTTCCTCCATTATTTCTTTAAATAGCCTTTCAGTACCTATATGCTTCTATTCTCCTTCTGGAGCACCCATAACTCTTATGTTTCCTCTCTTTGAGGAATCAGACAGATCTCTGACTTTTTCTTCAATTTTCTTACCTTGTGTCTCCTTTCTCTGTCTTTCTTCTTCCTCTCGATTTCGGTGTCCTCCAGGGTACTTACTCGTTCTTCAATTTTGTCCTGTCTGCTTTCGTAACTTTCTCCTGCATTTTTGAGCTCTTCTGTTGCTCCCTTTATATCTTGGGTTTCTTTCTGGATCTTGCTCAGGTATTCAATTTTATTCTTCAATTCTTTTATCTTTGTTGATATTTTCTTTCTTGATGTTTTGCATTTCTTCTTCCAACTTATTCAGTTTCTCTGCCATGAACACTTCTTTTTCTTTATGTTTTTCTAATTCTTCCCTTAGCTTTTTGAATGCTTGTAACATTCATAGGTTCAGCTCCTTGTCTGAGAGGTGGCATATTTCTTCAATGTGTATTTGTTGGTTCCTAGAGTTTGTCTTTCCTTCAGTGGTGTATTGGTTTCTCTGGGGCTTGCTGGGATGTTTGCCTTTTTCTTCTTTCCTGTGCTTTTCTTTCGCACTTCTTCCACATATTGAGCAACTATGGCTCTAGTACTGACTGGCATGATGATTGGAGTCTCCTGGTAGTTTGTAGTTGATTCTTTGTGTCTGCGTAGTTGAGGTAAGTAATCTTTTCTTTCCTTTGGCAGATTTGGGTGTGTGATAAGTGTATGTGGTTGCTATGGTACACTGTCTTCTTTTCTCGTAATTTATGCCTTATAGGCTTATTGGACAAGACCTCAATTCTGCGTTCCCCTAAGAGGGGTTATGATTAGTAGATGCTATAGGGCTTCTTCTGTGGTTCTTTATGGAGGAGGAGCATAGGTGTCTTTTGTTGTTGTTCTTTCTTATTTATAGTACGGTTTGGTTATTTTTTCTGCACCAGGGACGCTGGGTGTCCCTGTTGCTCCGGGACCCTCTTGGGCAGTTAGACTGCTGGTTGCGCCCCCCCCCCCCACCTGGGGCCTGTATTGCTGTCTGTGCTCTCGGGGCTGGTGGGGCCTTTTCGGTGGTGCAGTCTCTGGGTCCCACCCACTTACTTGGGGATCCCTTTGTTGCTGAGCCTCAGGGCCTGGCTCCAGGTCCCTCTTACAGAGGCTAGGCTGCTGGTTGTGCCCCGCCCCCACCTGGGGCCTGGATTGCTGTTGTGCAGTGTTTTTTTGTTTTTTTTTCTTCAATTTTTATTAGCCAGTCTTATTCTTACTTGCATTCTCCAAAATTGTACGATCTTGTCATTATTGATTAGCTTACAACATTCACTTGTTACTCATAAGAAAGTTAACAATGTTTTTGTGGGAAAAACATTTATTCTGCATGTAATAAATAAAACACATCACATAAAAAGTCTGAGACCCATTTCCAAGGAGAATTATAGATATGTCATAGTATGACAGTTTGGTAGATAATATGCTCAATGGCACTGTCAAACATTTCTGATAATATTGTATTATCAAATCATATAAATTTGATATCCCATTAACCAAATTTTGCATCTTGCTATTTGAACATCTTGCTATGTTCATGTGAATAATGTTTTCTTGGCTGAAAAACCACCTCTGTTACTTATGACAATCAAAAAATTCAGATTGCATATACTTTCTTACAGTTTTAAAACTGAAAAGTCCTGTTTTAACCCCCTTTTAGTTCAATTGCAAATGTAATTGCTCCAGACATTGACAATATAATTGCATGTTCATCCTTTAACTTCCATTACTTGTTGAATTCCTTTTGGATATTACTTTAAAAAAAAGTATATTAAGGAAAACTTTCCAAGTCAACATATTCTACTTACAAGACTTTTCATTTAATAATTCAGATAACTTGGAAAAGAATTCAGTATTTATTCCTTTCTCAGTCCATATCCAGTATAGTTACACTAAAAACCCATGAATTTGAAAAGGCACAATCTGTGGTGGTGGGATATGGGTGAATTGGTGAGGTGGATGCACGCATGGTAAATATTAGCTCCATTAAAAATAAGCAAGCAAATTCCATTGATAAAGTGGCTCCTTCTTCATTATGGGTTTGTCCTCACATATACTCTTTACTGTAAAAATGATCCAACTTTCACCAAAATTTCCACCATAGAAATTCATTTTCTTCTGTTTCTCATAACACTAAATCACATTTAGTGTATAATAAAATTACATTTTTTGAATACTAAAACAATTTAAAATTGGTTACTTATGTTAACAGAATACTTAATATAAAGAGTAACTAACAGCAACAGGATATTTTGAAGGAATAAAGAATGTCCTGAAAAATACCCTATAACCGAGGGCAAATACAAAGAAAAAAAGAATTCAATTTGGTTTCTGTCTCACTTACTGGAGAAACTATAGTAGTAGATGGCTAGATGCTAGAGAAGTCTACTGACATCACCTAGGTCAGAATTTGGCCACAGTTGTTGAGTAAGAAGGAAAAACTTTGAAGTATAGGATATGCTGCCATTGCAGGTATTGACAAATAGGAAATACCTATTTGAATTGCTGGCAGGATGAAACTGAGAACTGACCAATAGAAGACAGAAGTTTCATTGGTAATTCACTTGAAACATACCACCAATTGTTAGTAGGAATCAACGCAAAGGGCTGATACTGATACTTGATGAGGGAGTGGTGTCCATGGCTAACAATTTTCTGTATCCTCATGTAGAAAAGGCAGCTACAACTCTCTGGGACTTCTTTTCTATGGATGCTAATCATTCATATGAGCTCCATCTTCAACAGCTAATCATCTCCCAATGACCACATCTTCACACATGTTTACACTGGGAATTAGATTTCAACATATGTATTTGGTAGAAGGGACACATTAATTTCATTGTAACTCACCTCTGACCCCATGAAAAGTCAGGTCCTTCTTGTTTATCCCCAATAATTGCCCAAGCTATAAAATGTTCTAGCATCAACTTCAAAGTCTAAAGTCTCATTTAAATATGTAATTCAGATGTATGTGAGACTTAAAAGGTACTATTTGTCCCTTTCCAGCTGTGTACCTGTGAAATCATTATATTATTTGCTTCCAAAATGCAGTAATGAGATATGTATAGACAAGACTTTCCAATTTCAAGTTGTACAATTCAATAGAATAAATGATAGTTACATACCCTAGGTAAGTAAAAAATCCATGGGATAAATTATATTAAATATTAAGTTGTAAGATGATACAGGCAGAAAATGCTCCCCTTTTTAACTTCTAGGTTTATTAGGCAGTCTCATAATTATGAAATTGATTAGCAAGAAGGAAACTTGAAAGCTCCAAGTATGATACTCATGGACACATCTACAGATCTAAACTTATGTGCCATCTGCAAATAATCCACATGCTAATATGGCACATTTGGGGCAACCTATTCAAGAATAATCTTCTTTTATATCAATGCTTTCTTTGTATTTAAGGTCCACTGGGATTCTTTTCCTGACACTGTAGCTTAGCTGGACAGGCAAGTGGGCTGTTAAGACTGAGTGGCCTTATCTCTACAACTTGGCTGGACAACTTTCTAGGGCTCTCTGACTACATGTTACTTGATATTGAGGTGGAGAGAACCACACCACTAGAGCTTTTGTATTCTGCACGCACATGGCACTAAAATTTCCATCTGTGGTAGATGTATGAATTGCAAATATATTTTGCTGTTGCATCTTTAAGTTATTGTTTCATCTTGAGTATCACTGCATTCAGTTGAGTAACTAGAATACTCCTTCAGTTATTTGCTTAGAAATGCCTTTAGCTAGCTATCCAACTTGCTCTCTCAAGTTTTTCCTTACACAAAACACTAGCCATACTCTACCACTTAATAACAAAAATGTTGTTCCTTTTGTTCTTAACAATGTTCCCAATTACCACTGAAGCTTCATCAGAATGGTTTATATATTTACTGACATTCTGTTCAGAAGTACTCATTCTTTAAGAAAATTGAGGTTTTCTCAAGTGTTTTGTTTTTGAACCCTGATGAGAATTGCCCTTTACCATCTATTCATAATAATATAGGCTTTTTGCAGTACTCACTTCAGAATTCTTAGAGCCTCTACCCACTACTTAGTTCCAAAGCCATTTTTTAGTTTCATTGCCAAGATACGTCAGGATTATTCAAGGAAATGATAGGCTGTATCTCTTTTTTACATCAGTTTCTTGAACTTGTCAAACATCCAGAAGTTCTGTGACCTAGTTTCTGCCAACTGGAAAACATGCACACCACAGGTGGTGGTTTACTTGTACCTTTAAGATCTGACATCCAGGAGAACTGCTGTTGGAGTTTTCATTACGCATTTTAAAGGCATAAGAAAAAGGAATTAGTAGATGTATTTGTCAAGATCTTGGAATATGATTGCTATACCACCAACAATCTTGCAATGATAGATTTAGTGAAAAACAAAATAGCTAGTAAAATTAAAACTTAAACGATCAAAATTGTTTTAAAATATGGCTTGTGATGTTTTTGTCTACTTTCTATCCAATGTATTAGCAACAAATTAATGAGGAACTGATACCTTCTGTGATGGAAGAATATCTCTTCAGAAATTTAAAATTAATCCAACACAATATGAATTATTATTTTGCAAGGTACCCACCAAAAGATAGAAAATTCAAACATTTGGTTTGAACATTTTACTAGTCCCTGATTTAGACATTTTGATGCTTTACTTCACTTTTTGCCTTTTCTTCTCACTATTGTTGAGATTATTATTTTTTTTTTTTAAGAATGTTGGTATCACCCTGAGTACATCAGCATGACAGTTTAAAAGCACTTTCATAACCTTCTGGTTAAACTATTCAGAGTATTTTATGTGCTGTACTTTCAGAAGTAATGTGGATTTTATTTCTTTTCATATGTAAAGTTGTGAGATTTGGCTGAAGAATACTGTAAGACATTTGTTAAAAATTCCCTCATTAACCCTATATATATGAGTTTGTCTTCAGAAGGCAATCTCTTCTCCATCTTGCCGAATTGTCAGACAACAATCCTATTCAGAATCCTCCATTAAATGGCATTCTGTTGAAATAGGATTCCTTCGTGATCTTTAATGTGGGAGGTGTTTGAGGTTGTCTGGATTTGAAAGAGCAACTAAGGCAGTGACATAATGCTCACTTTTAGTAAGAATCCCCAGGGATGTTGATATCCATCTAAGTATCTGAGATAAGTAGCTAGGGAAATAGAGAAAATAACAATTTGATCTTTCATCTCACAACTATGAGCTGCATATAGGTATAGAAACATACTGGTTTGTATAGAAACATACCAGTGGAATGATGGTTTTTCAGTTATTCTTCATAAAAATGTGAATTTTGTCTTCTAAATGTAGGTTATTGGTGTGTTTAGTCATTGTATGTGCAAATGAATAGCATTTAACAAAGGAAAAGTGATTGTTTTATAAGATTTTGGTTTTTCTGTTATTTCCACTGCATTTACAGTGGAAGGGAAGACCAAATCTGTGAAGCAGTTGTTCTCACTGTCTTGGAGTACTTTGAGTAGACATTTGCACTCAGGAATTGCTTTCCTGTCTTTTCATTATTTTTCTGCACCCAAGTAGATACCTCTCTTACACCATCGCTCAAACAAAACTATTGAAGATACATATTTACCAGAAAGTTTTACTTATATGGCATTATTTCTAACATGTTGTTATGTATAAACATTACCAAAAAGGATTGCTAAAGTGCAGGTTTGAGGAACTCATATTAGATCTCTGCTTGAATATGTAGGAAGTGTGTTTGCTGAACCTCTAACTTTATAAAGTTGTAATTTCTAGAAGCACCTGCATATATAGAGATTCCTACACTGTATTCATAGTCAGATTCATGGTTTAAGGTATCCTACTTCAAACTCTTATGTGGTTACCCCTCTCTTCTCGGAAAGCAAGCTTACCATCTTCTATTAACCTCTCTCACTAAGTCGGAAAATTTAGGTTATTATACAGTCTTCTACTCACATTCTAACAGATTTGCATTCACTCAACAAATATCCAATCTCTCATGTGCAAGTATTGCCTGCCAATGGTAGTAGGTTCTTGAATTAGTCATGAAAAAAAAAAAAAAAAAAAAAAAGGTGAGCACTCTAACCATGGCTGTTGACTGAA
This sequence comes from Uropsilus gracilis, assembly GCA_004024945.1. Classification (NCBI taxonomy): domain Eukaryota; kingdom Metazoa; phylum Chordata; class Mammalia; order Eulipotyphla; family Talpidae; genus Uropsilus; species Uropsilus gracilis. The sequence goes on from PVHY01004598.1 coordinate 42,363, forward strand.
GATGAAATTTATTGTAGTGATAGAACAACAGAAAGCTCTAAGGAGACCTCAAGGGTGAGTGTCTCCTCGAGGGTCAATAGCCTCTCCCTTGTGTAGGTAACAGCAGCTTAACATGAGGGATATTAGTCACCATGTGGGGTGGGGAGTTGGGATAGCTTTTGGTTAGCCTGGCACTGTTGCAGTAGAAAAGCATGCTTTTCTATGCAAGTGTTTTCAGAGAATGGAAGCCAAACCTGAACCAGAGGTAGAGATCTTATTATAGTGAGGACAAGGTCAGAATAACTTCAGGATTCTTCTCAAGATATGTGCACCACCAACTGTTTCTGACTTTCAGTCCAGGAATAGTTTACTTTGTAGTCAATGGAGTACTAAGACAAAAGTGACTAAAAGTTATTAGTAACAGATAAGCAGTGATTTGCAGTAATTCATTAAGTTTCATTGCAGTAAACTTCATTAAACTGAGGACATGATTGGGATGAAATGAGAAAGTAATTGAGAGGAATATCTGACTATTCTGGCTTTGAAATGGCAAAAGATTCTAATGTTGCATGTTGCCTCACCATTTCTTACATCTATTAAACTCTATGGGTGCCCTGACATTGAAACTGACTTAATTTTTTTTAAAGTCTTGACTCTTTGTTTATGAACCTCTATTTTATAAAGTTCCAGAATAGAATGTCTGAAGTAATAAGCTCTTCAATATTGAAGTTTTCCAAGTAGAAAATATTTGTCTATGTTGCCAAACATCTGTTTGGGTTTGGAAGTTGTTCTGGGTATCCTTCAAGGGTCCGTCCAATACTTAGGCTGTGGCAGAAAAAATTGATACATTGCGGGAAGCAGCAGTAAGTGAGTCAGAACTACATGGGATGGGGTATAATTGTCATTTTTTTAGCTATAAATCCTTTGCTGAATACTAAAAATTCCTCATTCCTTATAGGTCTATGAATTTGTGACATTCTTGTGTGTAGTTTCTTCCAACTATCATCTTTTGAGTTGATCAATACTTAAAAATAAGTGTGCATTCCTAGTAACTTTTCACAATATCATATGAACTTTAACAATTTCAGTCCACCTGTGTGTATGCACGCAGGTGCACACTACTTTTGAAACTGGGTGGAAAAGGGGCAGACCAACCAACCAACAAGCCACAAGAAAAAAGCAGCACTTTTAAAATGCGGATCCTGCCACCTATTTTCTCTCAGGTGGTACCATCAGCACATAGCAGTTGCCAGTCAAATGCAATATAAAGCAGGGTTTTATTTACAAGGAAAATTAACCGGGAAAAGAAAATTCCTTCAAGCCACAAGTAGCCAATTATCTTACCCCAGTCACCATTTTTAGTTCCAAAGGTCCCAAAGACATATGTCCATGATGGTGCTTCTTTGCCCTTCCAAACCTCTACAAAGTTCAGTCTTTTTCCAGCATCTTTTCTTTGGTTCTTCTTTCTCCAGAGTTTCAAGCTGCTCAGCCTCTCCAAGATTCTTAAAACTTTTCTTCCAAGACTTTTCCAACAAATGCTGATTGTAAATCAGCTTTCCCAGTTGTTGGCTATCTCCAGGTACCAGCTCACTCTTCCTGAGGGCTTCCACCCAACTTGGCCATGAGTTCTTTACCAGGCTGCTATTCTCATGTCTTCCCTTCCCAAAAGTCTGTCTTCCACTCTCTGCTTCTTTCCATTTTTATCTGCTTTTTCTGCTTTTTTTCCCAAAGGTTCCCATTTCTCTACATTTCCCCACCCAGTATTTGCAGCAAAGTAAAAGTACCCTTTTCCTGTGTTCTTTAGATACAGTTAATGGCAATGCCTTAATTTTATGAACAGATGCATTTCCCATGTTGGTTGGGGGCAGTCACTGCCCATGTTGTGGTCACACCTTCATTTTCACAATAATTTGTTGAATATGCCTTCAGAAGCTCTGACATGTGGCAACGTATTAGTCTTCTCTTCCCTTTAATATTTCTAAATTTGACATTATGCATTAATATTTCTAGTATCATACTAAATAAATATGAGAAGACTTTGTATTCAATAAACACTAAACATGGCTTGTTACCTTCATCTTTAATAAGAATATTCAAAAATTTGGCAGAAAGCTTTGACCATATGGTCTTATAGTAGTTCTCATGAGGAGAGATTGTAGAACACCATCTGTTTAAGGCCTTATTATTGGGTGGAAGCTAATGATAGCTCCCTCTCTTACTAGCAGAAAAGTATTTAATGTATTGTTTTCCTATATGTACATATTAATATGTATTTGGGTCTATAAGAAGATATAAATGCCAAGTGACTAACATACATGCATGAGGTATGCAGACAGTGATTAATACAGTATCTACCTATTAAAGGAAAGGGAAAACTGAAAATTTCCTGAGCACTGAATCTGTCAGATGCCATACTATTCTATTGTGTCTACTACTTGAGCTTTGCAAAATTACTAAATGATGGAATTGATATGCTTCATTTTGCAGTTAAAATTAAATAACTTAGAAATATTATCTAGTGGGTCAGAAGTGTATTAGTCTCATATGACTTGTGAAGGTGCTTGTGAACCCTCATCCCATGCTTTTTTTCATAACATATGAGTTACTCTTGTAGGAAGATTTACCATCTGGTGATCTTGATTCCTATGACTGTTTTTACTTTTTCCTTTGACTCTGCAAAAAGGAATTGGAGAAGACCAAAAACATGAGGATGGAGGAAGAGATAGCAAAGGTTTGTGCATACGTATATGTACACATACTCTGTGAAACACAAGTATGAGAATACAACTTTACTTTGACTTCGATTTGTTTTTGAATTTTATTTTTGTTAAAGATTATTAGTAAAATTTAACCATTCATTTGAATGATTTTCTATGTGGAGATGTTTATACCACTGAACTGGTCTTAACTTATTATGTTTCTGGCTCAAAATCAATGTCTGTGAAGACAGAGTCATGAATTGGTGAACATCTTGTTTTGAGAAAGACAGAATAAACCCACTCAGACTGATGGTCAGTATCAGAGAGGAATGATACAAAGATTTGGAGGGATGACTTTAAAATAAAACTCTTGAAACTAAGAACCTGGGAAATAATGTGTGGATGAGAAAGAAGGTAAGGATCCAAGTGTAGGAACCATGTTGAAGGTCAAAAGGAAGTCTACAGCAAAGATTAAAGAATCACTGGTTAGTAGTACTAATGTTTTGCATTCTCCCCCACAAAAGAAAGGAGGCTACAGTTTTGACAAATGGTTTGACACACCACGATGACTCAAAGTGTGGAAGTTAAAGGATGCAGAGGCTGTAGGTTGGATTCATTTTAACAGAAGTGATCATACAAATTCTCTTATGGTTCAGGCAGATTCTATTAGAGTCCCTTGCTATAACCTAAATAAATCAAAGGGCATTTTAAAAACTCAAATTTATCAAGTTTTTCAAGTGGAAATTTTATGACTTTCTTTAAGCAGTAGATTTATTTTCAACCTTATTTTTAAATTATATTCTAACTCAGTTTCCACCAGGCAAATATATAAACATACAAGTAGCTTCAGCAAAGACAGTTTAAATAGAATCCACCATGATGTAAAAATACACATTTTAGTAGGATTTACCCAGTGATATAGTTATTTTTTCACATTTTTTTAATTGGAAACTTCTATTTAAATGCTGTCTTCTTTGTGGGGCTTTGTAAGATATTTCTGCTCAGATGATTGAGGAAAAATTCCACAATACCAGTTACTGCTACTTACCTTTTTAATGGAAAGCAAAGGCTCTCAAAGCTCTCAAATATAAAGGTAAATCTTATTTCCAGAAGTTTAAAAAATTTAGAATGCTCCCCATTACAGTGTCATAAATACAAAATTCCAGTTCTTACTCTAACTTTTCATGGTTGCCCACCAGTGTTCAAAGTCAAAATATATAATCTATTATGAGTACCCTTTTTCTTGGCCTTTAAGTTGTCTTGTATGTTAAATCCCTTTCTCAAAATACAATGGAAGGTAGAAAACATTTTTCAGATACTCTGAAGTTGTATTATACATTTATGGATGCTGTTTCTATTTTGTTTTGTTTGATCTTCTGTTTTTAAAAGACCTTGCAAAAGTTCAGTCATATGCCTCTGGAAGAACTCCAGTGCACCTGTAAAAGGAAATGACAAGCATCTAGAATTAGTTTCCCTAAAGAATAGCAAAAACTCATTCTTTAGTGTCATCAAATAATATGTTGATTCATCACAAAGCTGACATTTTCAACATAGAAATTTTGCTGTCTTCTAAAATGTCTAAGATAGACCATATAATCTCCTTTACATTTAATAAAAAATATTTAAAGAATTTCAGATGTATGGTGTTGCCTATATTATGCTTTATACTGGATCTAGAAATGCTTTGTCAGTTCTAGGAAATAAGTAGTTTATTCTTGAATGTCAGATGTGATTGCTTTCAAATGAAGGTTATAAGAAACACACTAACTGAAATATATTTTATGCTTCTTTGAGATACTTAATGTATTTTAAACAAATTTTCTTATTTTATGATACCTGAAAGTTTGACATTCTTCTGAAATCATTTCACTGATTATTTTATATTTTTTCTTTACAATATATTCAAAAGAACATTTATAAGAAATGACAATACTATTTTCTCCTGAACATCACTGACTTGTTTTTTTATCCACCACCGGATGCTCTTTGTTTCTTTTTAATCACACCATGTGGAAAGAAGAAGCTCAAGGGTAGACAAAGTAAACTATTAAAAGAGCATCCACTTTTCATATCCTATATTGGAATGTAAAAATACTCCTTATATCAAAAGTTGTATAGCTTCTACTTATGTCTAAACATTCTTTACAGACTCAGATGGCTGATTTTTGAAATCTGGAATCAGTTGCAGAATATTTCAGTACTTCATGCTTGTGGTGTGATATTTAGCTGACTTGATTTTACATATATCCTAGCATTTTGGTTTGCTTGCACATATATCTCCCAAATTCATATCTTACTAGGAAAAATAGATCCCAAACTATAATTTCTATAGAACCACATAGTTTAAAATCTGGTTGTTTTATATATTGTTTTCCTTGTTGATGCTTTCCATTTAAGCAGAATAGTGTGTTTTTATTATTATTGAGGTAGCATCAGTTAACAGCACTGTATATTATTTAGAAGAATAGATTCACTCCTCGGATGTATGTGACCACCTCCACCAGAAAAACAATCATAGCCTTTTACTGTAGGCCATTGGGACTCTTCCATCTTTGTTCCCCACCCTACTCCTCCCTCCAGTAGCTGTAGTTCTGTGATTTGTTTCTAGAATACTGTTGTGCTTCATTTTGTTAGTTCCTTTGATTTGTTACTCTGTATTCTACATATGAGTGAAACCATTTGATATATGTCTTTTTCCTGTTAACTTATTTCACTCAGCATAATCATTTCCAGTTTGACCCATGTTGGTGCAAATGGCAACAATTCATCCTTTTTTTTTAATATCTAAGTGTAATATCTATTGTGTATATATATTGCATCTTGATCTGCTCCAAAGTGGTTGGGCACTCAGGGAATTTCAGTAATTTGATTTCTGTAAATATGCTGCAGTGCACATAGGAATGATGTATCTTTTGAAATTAGTGTTTTTATATTTTTCAGACAGATACCTAGGACTGAAAGTGATACAGTCATAGTCTACTCTTAAGGAAGCTTGGAACTATTTTTCATAGGATCTGTACCAACTTAAGTTTCCACCAAAGGAAATGGTTACCCTGCTTTCTCCAGGGAATCCTGGCCAGCATTTCTGTACCTTTTATTTGTTTATTTTTTTTGAGTTACCCATTCACAGGGGAGTGACATGGTATCTCATTGTGGTTTGGATTTGTATTTCCCCCAAAAGAGATGTTGCACATTTTATGTGCTTGATGGCCATCTCTATGTCTTCTTTGGAGAAGTCACTAATTAGTTCTTTGCTCATTTTTTGATCAAGTCACTTGTTTCCCTTTTGTTGTATGAATTATTTGTAGATCTTGATCTTAATTCCTAGTTTGATACATGTTATGCATATATTTTCTCACATTCAATAGTGTGTCTGTTTTAATGATAGAGTTTTTCATTGTTGTAGTGAGACTTGATGTAATTCAATTGTTGAGATTGCTGTAGTCCCATTTGTTTGTTTCTTGCTATTGAAGTCAAGTCTTGAAAGATATCATATCAGATGGATGTTGTGGAGTGTTACATGTTTTCTTATGTGTATTTATGATCTCTGGTCTTACATTCAATTTTTTTATCCCATTTTTACTTAATATTTGTGTATAATGTAAGAGTGGTCTAGTTTCACTTTTCTTAATGTGGTTGCCCAGTTTTCCTAGTACCACTTGTTAAAGAGACTTTTCTTTCTCCATTGTATGTGTGTGGCTCCTTTATCATATTGTCATATAAGTAGGGATATATTTCTGGGCCCTCTGTGCTTCTGTTTTCATCCCAATACCACACTGTTTTCATTACTATTACCTATAGTATAGGCTTTGTCAAGATCATTGGGCTATGCAGGATCTTTTACAGATCTATATAATTTCTTTGACTAAATTCATTGAAATTTTGGTAGGGATTACACTGGATCTATATATTGCTTTGGGAAAAGGTGATAGTAAGAATTATTCCATGAGCATAAAATATACATTTCCTTTGTCTTTTTTGTTTCTTTTTTTAAAAGTGGATATTATTCTTTTAATTTAAGTTTTATATATACATACACACATATATATATATATATATTTCACATCTTTATATTTTCAGTGTTTACCCATCACCTCCCCTCCCTGACTGCTCCCACCCATTTCCACAAATTGTGTACTTTAGTTAGGTTGTTAGCTTGAATTTTTCATTTCTTTTAATATATCTTCTAATTTTGGTGAAAAGGTCTTTCATTTCCTTTGTTAGATTTATTCTGGGTTACTTAATATTTTTTGATACTACTGGAAAATAATTACTTTGATTTATGTCCCTTTTAGCTAATTATTTGCAAATTAATATACTGATTTATTTTTATTTTTAATGTAGTCCTCCTTAGGGTTTTACATGGATATGATGATGTCATCTCCAAGTAGAAACATACTTCCAATTTAAATTCCTTTTTATAGTTTTCATTCTTTAGCTAATTCTTCCAATAATGTGCTGTACAGAGTTGTATAGTGAAGATCTTAGTCACTTACCTGATCATAGAGGAAAAGCTTTCAGTGTATCATCATTGTACATGTTAGCTGTACATTTTATCATACATGACCTTTATTACGTAGCAGTATAGTCTTTCCCCATTTTCACTCAGTATTGTCATAAAAGTAGATGCTGAATCTTAAATACTTCTCTACATCTGTTGATATGGTTGCAACATTTTTGCCTTTCTGTTTGTTGATAGGGTAAGTTAAATATGTTGAGCCATCCTTACATCCACAGAATAAATCCTGCTTGGTCATAATGTATGATTCTTTTAAGAGATGGTTGAATTCAATTATCTAAGGTTTTTGATAACTTTTGCATCTGTATTCAATAGAGGTTTTCATTTGTAGTTTTCGTCTTTTGTGATGTCCTTGTCTGTTTTTTGGTATCAGGCAAATGGCCTCTTAAAATTGGAAACCATACCACTCCCTCAGCTTTTTTGAAAACATCTGAAAAGGATGGGTTTTAACTCTTCTTTGAAGGCTTGATATAACTGAATAGTAAAAACATTTGGTCCTGGATTTTTGTAATTTTTATTTTATTTTTTATATATTTTTATTATATATTTTATTATATAAAATTTGTTTGCATGTCTTTTTTTTTTTTTTTGCCATTTGGGTCTCCCCTCCACCCCACCCCAAGTTGCTTCATCTCTTCTTTCACTGTCAGTTGTTTGTCAATTTTTAGCCCATTGGATTCTTCCTTTTCTTTCCTGGAGCAATGTTCTTTGCCCAGGTGGAGATGTGTTTTCCTGGGACACAATGGCTTGCGCTTGCGTGCCAGGCGTCTTTGTTGCAGGTAGCTAGCTCACACAGTTTAGATCCTTTCAATGCCTTCTCTTTCTTACTGGTCTTCTTCTCCAGTTCAGTTTCTGTCCCATTTTGCATCTTTGCTTTATAGTTGTGATCTCTGACATTGGGAGTACTTCTCATAGCCGAAGTCTGTAAAAATGTTTCTTGATGGCATAGGCACTGGCAGATGGTTAATCTGGCTTGTTGTAGAGCCACTACCCCCCTCTCTGTGGCCTTCTTCTCTTGGAATGGGTGACTAACTTGCACTGAAGGCATCTCTGACTGGGATGTTTTGTTCCCATCTGTGGAACCATGTAATTGTATTTCTATAGTTGGTTTCACAGCCCTGTGTTGTATGGGTCTGAAATCCATTTGTCACAAGCCTAGATTCTTTTTCCTAACCTCCATTTTCATGTGTATCTGCCATTGAATTAGTGATTTTTTTTTTTTGTTCCTGTTAAGGATTGACTGGATATGGAGTAAACAAGAGGGAATGATATACAACCTCTGCCCCACCATGCACCCCATTGGCCACAGAGTTGGCAGTCCCCCTGAACTCAGAGTGGGTTACAAGGGAGGGCAGAGCCTCCAGGGGGTATGGTTGGCCTGGCTACCTGACGGAGTCAGGCAGAAGTTCAGGGACAAGCCCTGTGGTCCCAGGTTGCCTGATAAAGGTGGCCAGGGTCCCCTGAAGTCAGAAACATGACGGGGACCACCCACTTCTCACCCCCAAACTCGGAGTGGGCTACAAGGAAAAGCAGAGTCTCCAGGGATATGGTTGAATTTTTGTATTTTTACTCTTCAATTTTATACTTCAGTTTCCTTGATGTCACTGGTCTGTTCAGGTTTTCTGTTTCTTCCTGAGTCAGTCTGGAAAGGTGTTTGTTCATAGACATTTGTCTTTTTCTTCCAAATAAAAGTATTATACTTCGATATTAATTAGTACCTGAAGTTAAACCCTTTCAGAAAGAATTGAAAGTGTCTCACATGAATGTAGAGAATGTAAAGTAAAAAAGAAAATATTAAATCAGAGCATATATATAAGATCATAGCTTTATATGAATCAGAAAAGGAAAATACATTTCAGTTTCACTGATGTCTAGTTAATTTATGAATAGAATCATCCTCACCTGTTCTCTACAATGGAAAATTTTTGCTTTGATTCTTTTACCAGTTGTCATATAGAAAATAAAAATAGCTTGTTTGATTTCTGTTTCAGGGAAAATCCTCATCTGTATAGTCTAAGAAATGGTTACAAATTCTTTTCAAATCCTTTATCTTTGGGTACAAATGACGTTTTGGAACAAGGAAAGCAATCCATTTGGCAAATACTAGAAGTGAAAGACAAATCTTAACAAAAACATCAATTTAATTGCAGAGCATTCAGTCACTTGTAGGTTGCCTTGTAATTTGCACTTTATTCATCAGAGTATAATCTCAAACACATATTTTTAGGTAAGAGTTTTGTTCAAAAAGTTTTCTTACAGTCATACACCAAGATTTTTCAATGCTTTCTTAATCTTCCACTTTTCTTGCCTACACACAAACACCTTGATTAAGCCATGTTTATATCTGCTGGCAGAGAAGAATCTCCCTTTTGTGTAAAACTTTAGTCTTATCAAAGATAGAAAAAACTCTGTAAAGTGAATTGTCACAAGGTAAAGGAATTACAGTGGGCAGCAAGAACTGTGACATGGGAGGGCAAATATTTTCAGCTTGACTTCTTAGATGTGTAGCCCTATTATTATCCTACACAGTCTAAGGTGGCACTTAAATATCTGCATTGTCTACTTCAGATTTAACTGGAAAAGATACAGAATTTTTGTTTTTCAAAAAAATGTAAGAAACGGAAGCTTGGAAATTCTTTGGATGAACTACTGCTGGACTATATGAAATACAGAAAGCACATTTGTGTTAACATGGCAATTTTGATATCTGAGATTATCAGGGTCCCCTGGTAATAGCCAAAGTACTATTAAAATAGTAACTGGTATGGAAATATATTCTTATTCAGATCATGAAAACATCCTTCTTTATCAAAGTTTAGGCAACAGAATCAGAAAAAGATTGTTGAATAGATAATCTTCTGACACTGTTTCTAATTTAAATCAAATTGATTCAGCACTTTGCTGAAAGTCTCTGATAGTTTACCAAGATAGAGGACTCCACTGTGGTAGACTTCAGAAGCAGAGAAGGTTCATATTTGTGCTTCTATTATATCATTATGTTCAGCACATCTCTTAGTAGCTAGGAGGATGTCTGAATCCAGTAAAAGTCCCACGGTGGACAACTCTTCTTCCTATGAATAATGATACTAAGAGATTTTGATGATGTCAAATATTTGAGGACAGAGAGCTAAATATATATTTTTTCCTTTGGAGGAGCAGTAACATATGATTGTTTATGCATGCTCACACACAGTGAGAGAATGGGAGTCCAGGGAACATCTTAGAAGAAACTGGGTTTCAACTCTACTTTTGTCAGTCACAATATTGAGAATTTTAGTAGGTTGCGTACTTGTTTAACTTCTTTTGAAAATGCCATTAAACTTGTATTTCCCAGACTTCCTTACAATTAGAATTCTGACTAGAATTTGAGAAAGCTTTAACTTCACTTACATGAAAGAAATCAGAACCAAAGTGGGAAAAGATAGGCACAAGGCTTCTATTTTTTATGTAAAGTTGGTGAGGTTTTGAAACAGTCAGCTCTAGAATTGCATTTTTGTTGAGTAAACAGGTTGGGTAGTTGGGTCTCAGTTGATGACAGAAAAATCAACTCAGATGTTTTCCCAAGTTTGCAACATCACCTATGGGAATCATTTATTAAAGTATAACAATCTGTTTCTTCAGCTCTACTAACAATTCTGAAAGTTACTTATTATGCAAAACCAATTATTTTTTCTTTAACTTCACTAGAATAATGTTTTTCTTCAAACAGTGGCAAATACAGTTTTTAAACTTGGTGTATAGCAATCTCTAAGTCTTAATTTCTATTTATTCCTTTGTAAAATGTGAGCAAAATGAAAATATTATGATTATTGTTCTATGCATTAAATAATGTAGCATATATCAAGTGCTTAGCACATTAACATAGTAGTAAGCATCAATACATATTTGATATTGTAAATATTACTCCTATAAGGTGAAGAAAATAGCAATCATTCTTCTATTTCAGGTATCACCCTCCATTTCAATTAGTTAGTATTAAATAATTTGATTAGGTTATGAATTTAGTTTGTTAGGAATTCGTAATGAGCCAGTTGAGTAGTTGCCTCTCCAAAATGTCTATTTTTAGTTCAAAAGACTTAGGGACAATGGTGATCCCATAGTAGGGCACCATTGTCATCTGGTGCCTCGTTCACTCACATATATTTACCTGGACTTTAAAATTAACAACACCAATGCATATGCCTCAATGTAGCTCAATTTGTCCAGAGCATGAGATCATTTATGACAGCGTCAGATAAATTCTCCAGCAAAATTTCAGCTAGTCAAATTCCAAAGCATGTAAAATAATGTTAAAATATTCTAAATTGATGGAGCTTATATATAAAATGCAAGATTAAATTAGTTTTAAAATTTAATTAATAGAAATCTAAGTGGAAGAGGTTGCTAAAGAGACTGGTGAATATTTGATAAAACATGTATAATATAAGACAGATTTGCCAACCATTTTGAAACTCAGGAAATTAATCAGATATAATATAAATTGAGAATATTTATTCTTAAAAAGGATTACAGATTTTGTAGGAATAGATAGTTGCAGTCTTTCCTTGAGCTGTTGCTGTCTCTATACCCTACCACTTCATTACCAAGAATGATAGTTTTATCAACATAGATAGGGTCCTAAGAAAGTGTCACTCTTTAGCTGGAGGTAACAAACTTAATTAAGGAAAGGAAGCTTGAGAACCTGAAGTCTTGTCAACTAAAGTTGCCTATTCATTACAAATGTGAAACACCCAGAGGTTTGAGTCTGCAATTTGTTTTGATGTTGGGTGAATCAGTCTGAGATTAATTGAGACCAGAAAATGAGAAAGTTAAAGGATACCAGCTTCCCATATTTTCTACTATTAATTAGTAGAAGAGACCTAAGATAGCCAGAGAAGTGAAAGTTTTTAAAAAGATTTAAATTTGAAACCACTTCCCAGTTTACACTGACATTACTGCCACAAGTGGAGGCCTGTGAGTTTTGAGATGAATGGGCACTTTTGATTCATATCATTGCCTGAATAAGAAGATAAACTGAAATAGATGTGATCCATAGGAAGTCAGGCTTAAAATACAAACGGAAGCATTTAAAATATCATTCTCTTACACACTATGGGGGAAGATATATTTTGCAGTGTAAATGCAGTCAAGGTTTCTCTACATAGCTTTATTCACTATTGAACTATAGATTTTAGACAATGCAAACAGACCAAAAAAATGAAAGACCTGTGCATCAGAACTGATTATATAATGCTGGCATTTTTTTTTCTACAGATGATCTTTTATGAAGGAAATCCTAAGTAAATTATTAAAAATAATTCCTTATACTAATAAACTACTTTATCAATGATTGGTAAAATGAAATACATGTCTATGACCTAACAACTAGCAACCTAACATTTAACATGAACTAAAAATTGAAAACTCAAATTCTATTCAGTATAAAAACTAAAATATAAGTTCAGCAATAGATAAATACAAATCCATGATAATATTTATGGATTTCATGATTCAGAAATATTAAAATGTTACTGCCCCAAATACATCTTTTATTTAAAGAAATTGATATAAATATCATAAAATCCTCTCCCTTCTATAAATTGACATTCATTATATGGAAATAAAAGGCCTATAATAACCAGTTTAAGTTTTCAATTTCAAGGAAAAGTGAAAGTTTAAACTGATCAAAAGTTGTAATATAAAGTAACAATAGTCAATATAATGTAAAGATAGGTATAATCAGTGGGAAGTAAGAGTGCAAAAATAAAACTTCGCATTGAAGGTTAACTGATTTTCAGTAACAGAACCATATTCAATATGGAAAGCATTGTCTTTAACAAAGAGTGGTCATATAGTTGGATAGTCATATACCAAAAGATTAAACAGGTTTCCAAATAAAGATAAACGTGTATGCATATGTATATGTGTGAGTGTGTGTGTGCATGCATGTATAAGAAGATAAGCCATAGGCCATCCTGGGACCCCCCCAAGCCTGCCTTGCTCTAAATGGATTCTGCCATCTGTGATTTTAAGACAAATTCTAGTGTGGAAGACATTCAGTTTAAAGTCACTTTAATACAATTAGTGTGCAATATGGAAAAGAGAAGAGAAATAATATAGTTAAAGTAGTTCCCAATTACACTCCCAAAGTTGCCATCCCTTTGTGGATAAATTCCCAGTCAAACAGGATTGACCCAATGCTGGGCAATGAGGGCACAAAAGCTTGCCACATCTAAGTCATCTTCTGTCTAAGGTAGTGACCGTAGGAAAGGAGCAGCAGGACAGGGCAAATCTGGAAGAAAAGAGCAAAATCGAGATAGACTGCCATTCTCAGCCTCCACCCAGGTCTCTCAGCCATGTCCTTTTCAAGTGTGTCCTTCTATGTTCCCTAAATCCCTGGTACGTGTCCAAGGCAGAAAATCAAATGCAGCTACTTCAGTTGTTTTTCTGCTCCAAGTACTTCTTCCAAATCATCTTCCTGACTTCTTCTACCCTTTCTGGGTGGGACAGGAAACCTGGAACCTCCCATTTCTATGGGTATCAGAGTTACACACACACACACACGAGTACATACACACGAATAAATTATACGAACAAACTTTAAGATGCAGATGTTAACTTGTTCAAGAATAAAATAATAGAGAATATAAAATTAGGTGTTTTTTTTTTAAGAGACTGAAAGTTTGTCAAAAAAAGGAGAAAGGGCAATGGTATGAATGAGGTACACAGTGGATTTATATGTTTTCATAAATATTTATGCAATAATGCACAATAAAAATAGAAGAAAATGTTTTGTTTTTTTCTTTCCATAGTTGACCTCTCAGAAAAATGTGAACTTAAAGGCAGTGGATAGATACTGTATTTCAATATTGTTGTTTTAGTTCTGCAAAGATGACTAAGACTTTTTAAAAGTTTCAGTATGAAGTTGCCTCAGCACAGTAGACAGCACGAGTTTCATAAAAAGCTTCAGTCTGAGACATTACCATCTCAAAAATTTTTTCCAGCTCCAATTATTCAATAATGTTTAGGTTCACCTGCAAACTTGTGTTTTTTTCCATTAATATATTTTTGTATCAATAATATGGACCATATCATCAACCATTTTCAAAATTAATATATGAGCCATAGCAGTTTAGGGACACTTGTGTATAGGAGAAATTAATGAGTGCGTAGTATGGAAGGGAAAAATGAGAAAGCAGATACATAAGCAAGTTATAAGATAAAATAATGACAGGGATAAAGGTGGGTACATAAATACCAAATATATGGAGTTCAGAATTAAATCAACAGGCCCTATGGAAAAGCCTTCTGAAGACTGAAGACAAATCACTTTACAAATGCAGGTAATGTGCAATCAACATTTTTATTCAGTTTGATATTGAAAATGCTGTTATTCTCTGTGAATCATTATGTGAGGAAAATAAACTATACTCAGCAATGGCAACTTCATCAGAGGAGAAATATGAAAAATGGATTTTTAATTTACCTGAGAAGATAACTTTTATAGGTTGGCCAGATAATTAGTCTTCCATGGGTAACATATGAAAATAAGGTGGGTTTCTTTCTTTCCCAGACAATACTTTAAACATAATACAATATTAAATTTGTTTTCCTCAGCAATAGACCCCTCTTGTCTTACCGGCTGCTTCTCTTAGATGTATATGTCAATAATCCATCTTTTTTGTTCTGAAAATAACTTTTTCCCCCCAAGAAATGTCTTACAATTGCCATTAATTAATAGAAGTAAAAGCTGAAGTTCATGAGTGGAATTTGTGCTATTTGCTTCTGGGTCAGTGGAGGTGTATTTTCCACCTATTATCCAATTGTGCTCTAGCTCCTGGTTGTCTATACTGATTTCTCTATGTGTAAATTATAATCCTAATGAAAGTAAGATCTACTAAGCTGCAAAAAAATGAAATCTTGTCATTTATGACATGTATGTCTTCTGGTGGGGATTGTGTTAAATGAAACAATGGGTGCTTTGGGTGGTTGACATCATGTGATAATAAGTATCTCAATAGGAAATGTGAACCTCTATTTTTACCATATTCTAAACCAGGGTTACCTCAATTAAAATATCTTTAAAGAGATAAAATACTATATAAGAATATTATATACTATGTATATCTAAACTTCAGGTTATACTCAGAAGAATGTATATAGCAAGCTATCAAGCATGTTGGTCGGAAGGAATGGGGAGAGCAGGCAAAGATGGGGTGTCCAAGAAAATGTGATTATAAACTATGCCTCTAAACTATGAGAATAGTGGATTTTATGTGCCTCCAACACTCCCTTCCTAAATTGGAATTATTCATTGTTAAAATGTTAGTAGTAATGATAACTGATTAAATGTTAGTTGAGTTTTTCTGTGATACTTGACCTTTGTTGATACATTAGTTTCACTCACTGTTACAATGAGTAGTAAGGGACTAAAGTTTCATTCCCATGTCTTCAATTTTGGACAACTAAAGAGCCATATTCTAGTTATACATACATACACATTTATGTATCTGCCTAGGACTTTTTCAAAGTTTTATTTTTACCTATTCACCATTCTGTTCCATTTGTCCCTCAAGTGTGTTGATTTTTAAAAACAACTTCTTTCCTGAAAAACTCTAAGAGGCTGACTCCTAAAAAACCTGAACTGAGATCATTGGTTCCAGAAATGGTCAAAAATTTGAACTTGAAAATAAAATTTTGTAATTGAACAAATTCACAATGAAAATTCCACTGCTGATCCTAGGTAGAAAACATGATAATTTTATACCTTTACATGAACATTAACTGGGATGATATACCCAATGGAAAGAATGAACTGGAAAATGAATTATATCAGTTGCTTGAAAAATATGAGAGATACCTAGAAAAATATGAGAGATAACTATGAAACTAAAACACTTGCTGTATCGGATACTCACACAATGAAAGTCCCAGTATAGTTGACAAATTAAAATTTGAGGGTCACCTTCAGAACATGTAAAAAAGCAGACAAACAAACAAAACAAAACAAAAAAAACCTCTTACTGTTACCTCTCACAATCATAAGAGATAAAAAAAAATGTAGTCTAACACTTAGTAAGAGTAGCAGAGTGCTTGAAGTATTTAAATTCTCAGCCTTCAGAGTTCTGTCAGAGCAAAGTAAGGCTCCTGAAGCATAAACCTGACACCTGGTATACAGCTATGTAATTCTTTGGCTTTGCATATATTCACCCATTCATCCCTGTTAAGTTTGAAATCCACCATTTACTTGAAGATAGAGCCAATATCTCTCTATACAAGATGCATGTGTCTGAAGATTACCTTTAGATTTACCATAACTTCCCTCCTGGCCACCAGAACAATAATTAGAGTTAAAGCCAGAAAATAAAAAAAGGTATGTTCTCTGGGATTTTCTGTGTGTATTCATTTATCCAAGCTGTACTAGAAAGGAACTGTCAATACTGAGGTGTGAGAGTGGACACTGTTCTCTGTATGAGAGGGCTTATAGTAAGAGATGTTGCACACACGTACGTACACATGCATGCATGCACGCACACACACACACACACACACACACACACACAAAAACAAAAACCTCTGATGGCAGTAGTTATTACCCAGTACTAAAAGTAAGAGGGCAGATGTTGATGTTTACTCAGACCAAATAGGTGCAGATAGTATAATGATGAGTAACATCTGGGTCAGGTGGGGACCTAACCCACAGCAAGCTGTAGAAATAGTTCTAAGATATGAATAAGTAGATGAATAGCTATGTCAGGTGACATCAACTAGTTACTAAGGTTTTGCATACACCCAATAGTATTAACTCCCATTATCAACGCAGATCTAAACACTACTATAGCAGATAGCCAATTGATATTCAAGTTAAGTCTGCAGTATAATGCAAGTCCTATAATGCAAGTACTATATTCGATTCCTTTAAAGGGTTGATAGTACTTTCAAATTGCCATTAACTTTTATTCCAAGTTACATTTTTTTGCCAGACCTCAGCAAGCACTTCTCTTCAGTCTTGCAAAATATGTTGGATTCACTTTCCAGTGATCCTACATGATATCACTGTAAACTATGGGATTCATCTCACTCTTAAAGAGATAGAGGTTTAGCCACATTGTGAAATTCAGTATTTCTACTGTAGATTACTGCTTTTTCAATAGTTTATTGAAAGCACAAGAGAGGTATTAAATTGAAGATACTTAGGACGTTGAGGTTTGATACAGACCCATTTATAAGAGAGCCCCAAGATCTTTTTTTTTTTTCAAAAAATTCCTATTCTTATTGTATTCATAAAATGTCCAAGAAACAGGTTTCTGAGAGCTTTTGTTTAATTATGTCATAACAAAATCTGTTCTAGTTTGTAGTGCATGTAATAGGTCTCAGCATGGAGCCATTTCTCATTATAAGGCACTTGAATTCAAGAGTTCAGGGTGAACTGATTGATTGCTCATCAGAAGTGAGATGTGGTCAGAGGCAAAGAAGGGAATGTAATGGATAAGTATTGTTAATTGATGACAAGTTGCAGTCCATTACAAACCCCAAAATATTTAGTCATCTAGAAACAGAATGTGAAATATGACAACATAATCTGCTAATATTTTAATAAAATAGTTCTTCCTTATCAGTATGGCTAGAAATACAATTATTAGATGATTGCTTATTTAATTCTAGTGTTTTTCTTTTCTGTGGTTATAGAAGCACCTTTCCCCTAACAATGTAAGTGTTTGTTGATAGTAGTGTTGGAATTAAAGAAAAAAGACTAAGTGACTTGTAATTAAAAGAAAAAGGGGTTATGGTAATTTTATCAATTAAAAGACAGTTACATTTTCTTTAACCCAGTTTATAGATTTACTGTTCAAAAATATTTTTGTATTTGAAGGAATCTAGGTGCTATTTTAAGAGAGTTCCAAGAAAATGTTGCCACTTATAAAGGATAAACAATTATTAAATACCCCTAACCTCAGAGATTGTAGGATTAGAAAAATGAATGTTGTAAAATATTGCATGTGTTATAAACTGCTAGGTGATAAATATGAAGTTGAAAATTTCAGAGAACACACAGAAGGTTTTGTTTTTCTACTTCTGTTTGATACAACCCATTATCCTCAGATGGAGTGCCAAAAAAACCCCACAACATTCAGCCTTACTAAAAAAAAAAAAAAAAAAAAAAAAAAAAAAAAAAAAAAAAAAAAAAAAAAAAAAAAAAAAAAAAAAAAAAAAAAAAAAAAAAAAAAAAAAAAAAAAAAAAAAACAAAAAAAACATTAAGAGACATTCTTTTCATAAAATTATCCTGCAAATATTTTATCTATTCTACTCATATTTTCTAAAAGCTAAGCAAAGCTGTATCCTCTTTTTCAAAGGGAACTATAAATGCTTGTGAGATCATTTTATTTTGAATCAGTTTCCTGAAGTGTATATGTGAATCTATACAAAGTGTAGCAGTTAAGTGTACAATCCAGTCATTCACAAAATTTTAGTGATCCTTGAAAATTGAACATTGGCATAAGTGAAGTTTTCCTATTAAACCCAGGTTTTAAGAATGCCTTGGGAAAATTAGTTTCTAATAGTGTTACATAAAGATTGTTATGGAAGGAATGTGTTAATTTTGTAACATTCCAGAGTCTGTGCTCTAGAAAGGATAAATTCCATGTTTCAATACTTTGACCCCTTTATTAGTTTGTCTAATAAAATAATGGTTTGAGTAGTTTAACAAAATAGCAGATTGGGTTGTTTAAGTTTTGATGGCTAAAAGTCCAAAATCAAGGAATCAATGGCACTGATTTCTTTTGACGGTCTCATTCTGTTGAGTGTCGAAAGACCTGGACAGTGTTCAACACTGATTGCTTTTGAGCACACTGCAAGAGAGAACATAAAATTAGTAACATGGTGGAACAGAACTCCCCTGACAAGGATACAGGCCGATAGTTCCCATAAAGAGGCAGGCAGGCCTGGTCAATGTAGATAGCCCAGCAGACGTGCTTGTAAACGACTTACATCTCAAACCTGTTAGGATGTCTTAATCGCTACATTTGCTTCTATACCTATGCTTCGCTTAAGATAAGATTAGGAATGTGGTAAGTATTTTGAGCTTTGCAAAAGGTGTAAAATGGATGTGTAACTGGCAATCAGGGTTCTAAGTCCCTTTGACTTAGTGGCCCTCAGCGCTGAGCTTCAATAAAACTTTCTTTTGCCTATTTCCAGTTTCTGGAGTGTCTATGTATGAGCGGCGGCCTAACAATTCTTTGGCTTGGAACCGGCAGTCTTCTCTGTCTTCATGTGAACATTTGTGTTTTAGTCATCTCTTCCTATAAGAATACCAGACATTCTGAATTAAGGTCACCCACAGTGACCCTCACTTTACCTTAAGGAAACTGGTCGAATTCTGATGTACTGGAAGTTAGAACTTCAATATATGAATTTGAGTAGGTGGAATCCAATTCAACCCTTAGCAAACACCAAGGCATGTAGAATTTGAAATGGATTTAGAATTACAGAACTCACAGAAATATGCAATTCTGTCACTATGGTCCTGACCTCTGATGCTGAGAGTTCAAGAGATTTGTGATCTGCCTTTTTTATTAATATAACATCAAAACTTTCAAGTATTTAGGGCTTAGAAATCGGGTGGAACTGATGTTGAGTTTAATGATCTGGAAGGCAATTCTGGGGATTCAGGTCCTTTCTCATTAATCAAATAGCAACACAGTGGTACAGGAAATATTATTCCATTCTGGTATCTAGACTGACTGCTAACTTTGAAACACTACTAAGCACTACTAAGAGATTTGGTGACAGCTATGGGACTTAGAAGTAAAAGCGTCAATTTAATGTCACATAAATATATGGTTTACTCTTTCCACTGATACCCAGTTCAGGCAAAAGCAGCTGCCTACTTGCTTTCAAAAGGGTAGGTGCTCAATAAATTTATAAAGAATGGAAGAACTAAGTGAACAGATAATAAAATATGATTTGGAGCTTTGAAAATATTTCCTTAAAGGTATATTTAAGAATTGGCTTTTTGAACTTGAAAGTCAGCCATGATGAAGTATTTGATTTTTTTTTAAAGCACTTAGTAAAGGAGTTGGTATTTTTAAGCACCATCAAGTTCCTGATTACCATTAATAGACATTTGGAAGCTTACAAGAATTCAGTTTTAAAGCCTGAATACACATATTATACTTTGCAAAGTTTACTTTAAAACTGGAAAACAGTGCTACTATCAAAGAGCTGTCAGATACAATTCTTTTTCTCTTTTTGAGTTGATTTGGAAAGGTCTCCCATATTTTTCCTAGTCCTGCTGATATTTTTCAATACCCAGAGAATTATAACTGCTAAAAAATAGTCATTTTCTTTTATGTTTGATACAAGTATTAACTTACCTTCTTTTATACCTGATTAGAAACTGCTGTTGTGTTTATGTATTATCTTCATTTCCAATATTTGAATGCTGCTGTAGATGGGACATTCAGATGACAAAAAGTTGAAGGACTAAGTAATTACTGGTCTTTTAATTTTTAAAAATCCTAACTCTATAATCAACTTTTATCATTAGACTTTCTCACTGCAGAAATTTTCTTTATTCATAGCCTCAAGTCATACAATTACCCTGTTCTTCTGAAGAAAAAAAATAAGATATAATAGAGGCTTTGGGAAAATTTAATTAAAAAGAAATTTTCACAGAGATACAGCTCAGCTTTCTAGAATGCAGCATTTCAAGTAAAATATTAAAATCCAAGGACAAATGGATTTTAAAGATAAAATCATAACTCAACTTTAAGAGTACAATTCTAGCTAGAAGAGTGTAATAGAAAAAACTAGACTCTTAATAGATGAAAAAACTGAGGTCTAGAGGAATTAATCACTTATTCAGTTATACCACAAGTTAATGTCATCATGTGATTTAAGTTTACTGAATTCAGTCTGCTGCTTCTAATATTTTACCAATTTTAAATATGCCCCAATCTTTTTTGCAGCTTTATTGAGGTATGATTCACATATAATCTGTAAGTCAAAGATGTACAATATTTTGGTTTGATATATTTATATATTGTGGAGGAATGCCATATTGGTGTTAAGTTGTTCCACTTCAGTGTTTTTATAGTACTTCACATTTATAAAAAGTTCATGAATTTTTAAAAAAAATTCACCAAACTTATCTCTGCAGCAGATAGGGAATATATATAATCACCAAGCTTCATTTATAGGTCAGGAAACTGAACCCTAGGAGGTGTGCATGAGTGGAAGATTACATATAAATCTTACTGCAGAGCTTTTATCATTTAGCTATTTCTACTACATCAGTTCAATGTTTGAACTATTTTTCTGACCAAGTACCTGGTGTCTCATCAAACCAAGTACAGTTGGTGTCATCTAAAACTTCATCAGTTTTTCAGCTCCACAATGCTGATTCAGGCTGTAGTCCTAATATTACGGATGTTTAGTAGAACAATCCTACAATCTTTAGGGTATAGACAACTTTCTATTTTGTGTAACTCAGCTTTGATTTAAATTCATTCAGGATCCTGGTTTCTCCTATAACTACCATATACTCTTCACTCTCAGACATCCTGTGGCGTAAAATTTTATTTTTTTTTTGTTTTGTTTTGTCTTCTCCAATGAATAGAACAGAAATAGAACTAGCTGAGAAAATGTGATCCTGTGACTCTTGACCATAGTTAGTATTGTAAAACAGCATTATTTCTGTAGAAAAAGAAATAGAACAAAACTTCTCTATGAAAATTTAACCCAAACTATAGTAGATACCCTTTGTAGTATTTGTATATCTATTTCAGTTCTTAAGGTATGCCACTTATTTGCAAGACATAATGATACTGTGCTGTCAGGTTTAGAAATATATAGAAGGATCAGAGTGATAAAGCTGTGTTCATGTCTTCTGAAAATAAAAGTGTTGGTTTTGGCTTGGTTCATTATTTATCTTGACATGATAGTTCTAATTCTAAAATATTTCAACTGTAAAATGATGGATACTGTTCCTTAAACTATAGAGTTATAGATATGATATTAGATCATTTGAATATGTTACTGGGGTATCACATATGTAGGGTATTGGAAATCCACTTTTCAATGACTGAAAATTATGCATATACTTTCATGCATAAATACGTAAACAGTAAGGGAAGCACAAGTATAGATTCACATAAACACACAAGAACATGCTTGGATATGACTTTGAAATTTATTCCTAAGCTAGTCTATAAATAAAGGAATCCTAAAATTAAAAGTTATAAGGGTTTCAATCAAGAAATGCATGAATAAAAACTTATTTTTAAGAGTATTTCATGTTTAGTTTGGAAACTGAATCAGAGTTCTTTGTTTTCTAGAATTTCACTGTTCATGATTTGTTGACTGGAGGCTATAAAAAAAGCAAGAGATTTACTGGTCAGTCGTATGCCAGATATAATTCAAGTCCCTTGCACACTTTGTAACTACAAATAAGTATTTTGAACTTTCTGAACCTCAATTTTCCCATTGTTGGCATAGGAATCATAATTCTATAATAGGAGATTCTGAGCACAGAGTGAGTAACATTTCATACATAGAGCCCCAAGATGGCACATTTAGGTCATCTCCATTTTTCTCTCTGCAGGATCTTTACAATGGACAGAATAAAAGACACAGCCAAAATTAGGCATTTCCTATGATTTCTCCAGGTCCATATTATGTGATTATAACCCTTCTGACCCATTGCTCAGAACAGCATTCAGCTTAAACACAAGCCTGTAACTGAAAAGGAATTTAAACAAGGCTGCTGCTTTTTTGTTTCTCAAACCACTGAATGTGGTACAATTACCAAATCTTCAAAGAAGAATAAACATCAACTTTCTCTTGTCCATTTCTCAAATACTGTTAAGCATTAAGAGATGGTCTATATAATTTAACACCAATCTCAATGTGTTGACATTTTCCCTACCAGAAAGCAATTAATTCTATGAAATTGTTTCATTCATTATATCAAATATCAATCATCACCAGTCTATGTGATCACTTGTGCAGTTGATTCACTGGCAATAAACTAGAGCTTCCAGTGGCATCTACCCTTTACTGTAGCAGCACCAACTCAAACATTTCATTTACTGGATTACTGGCTTATTATAAAAGTACACATATGCTCACCCTAACATTCAGATGAAAGAGATGCCGAGGGCAGTATATCTTAAAACATAGATCCTATAGCATCTTGAACCACAATGCCGCTTTCTCGTAATCTGTGTTCACCAATCTAGAAGCGTTCTGAAGCTTGTCCTTTAGGTCATCATAGAAGCTTCATTATACATGCATGATTGATTGACTCATTGATCATTGGTGATTAAACTCACCAGACACTCTCCTCTTCCAAATAGTTGAAAGGTAGAACTGAAAGTTTTACCCTCTAATTATCTAAGTGGTTATGTAGCAACTTTCTTTAACGGCTTTTCAAAAGTCACCTCATTGACTTATACCTGTGTAGCTCTCAGCACTTTGGAAATTCTAAGGAATTTAAGAGTTTTTTTCCAGTAAGAGGGCCAAAGACCAAATTTATCTTCATAAACCACAGTTTCTTATTAAAATCACAGAATCACAATTTATGAGTCAACTCCATGAATATTATCCATCTCAATCCTTTAAAATATTTCTACCATTATTCTGCACTTGCCTATTGCATTTTCTCTACCTTCACCAAACCTCCATATTTTAAGAAAAAAATGTAGATCCTTATAAACACCATTTGTTGAGTTAATTATTTTCTATATCCCAGACTTTGTACATTTTGTGCATTGTCTTGATGCATGAAAACTTAAAATGAGTACAGTTTTACAACCAACTTTAGAAATCTGGAAACTAAACCACAGAGAGATCAAATAACTGATAGAATACTTTCAGTTAATAAGTCTAAAATATTCAAAAAGAAAAAAACAGGATTTAAACACTGCTCTTTAATTTTGTGCATGTTCTCTAAGTGACTAGCTAGCATGTTTCTACTACTCTTTCAGTATATGATAGTACTCTACTCTCCAGTTCATGTCTTACACCTTTTTGTAAAAACTTTTTTTTTATAAAGCTGCATATATGTGTGCATATTGCTTGATTTGGTTTGATCTTGTTTGATATCTTCTTCTTTGGATGACTTCCCACAACTATTGTTGTGTAATAAAGATTGTATCTCAGAAAGGACTCTATATTTATGACTTTATGATTTTGGCTAAGTTGCTTTCTCTGGGTCTTGACTTTTCCTCATTGCAAAAAGTTCTTTAAAAAAACTCACTTCAAAATACTGTTTTAAGGGTTTATCAGATCATAAATGTACCATTCTGTAAAATTTGTCATGCAAATTTCTATGATTTATGGAGATGGTAATGATGGTGAAAGATGATGCTGGCTTTGAAACTGATTACTGTATGAAATGACAAATTGTGAGTTCTTCTTACAGGTATTTTTTCACCTAAACTGCAACTAATAAAAAATTGGATTAAAAATATCAGAATATTATTTGGAGAATGTAAAATATGGTTCAGTATTGTCTAAATTTAAAATATGTCATGTTAAAAACAAGGTTTTTTAATTATTCTTTCAGACTTATGAAAGTTCATTTGCATATATATTTCTAAAAATGTCAAGGCTGCTATTATACATTTGTTTCTTTGCTATATAGTTTTGATGAAAAAATGAATTTACAGTTGCTCCTACATGAAATCATGCAAGAAACTCAAAGTCAGGATTTAAAAACAATGCTAATAATTCTATTCTGTGGTATATTTCAGTAGCTCATTTTTCCTCTGCAATTAGATCAAAAGGGTGTTTGCTCTCTTAACTCATCAAATACCACCCCCATCCCTGCCAAGAAACCTAGAATGCCTTCTTAAGCACTCCTTTCTGTTAAAAGGACATAGAATTTTTCCTCAGTTTGGTGGGGGAAAACTAAAGAACAAATGAGTATGCAAAAAGTGCCAATAAGTAGGAAAAATAAAACTGATACTGAGTGAAGTTTATGATTTCAGAGGGTGTCATGTAGATTTTTAATTGAATCAACAAAAATGTAAAACTTTAATGGATATGAGACAGTGCCTGTATTTTCAATAAAGCTCATACTTACATTAGCAACTGCCGCTTATAAATGTCATCATAATGTGTCTTGACTCTAAACTCAAGAATTATTAAAATAATGAACCCTATATAGGTTGTAATTAAAGACCCCAGGCCCTACTATATTAGAGTACTAATGTAAAATTGACATGAGGATCAGAGATGATCAAATGAGAACTGTTTGCTCTGTCTAGACAGCTGAATACCAAAAAGGAAGATAGAAGGAGTCTGAAATTAACATGCTATGTCCAAAAACACCTTTGGAGTTCAGCCAAAAGTATGAGGTGAGTAAGCCTGGACACAGGGCAGAATTATATAGGATCAATGTCTCCTGATAGAGAAATAAGGAACAATGCTGCTATTTTAATTTAGTTCAAGATCTAGTTCAGGGTAGACTTTATTTATCAATGCTTATACCATTTCTTTGCCTTTTTTTGTGTGGTATCACAAATTGGAAGCTTCAGTTTTTCCAAAAGAGTTA
Organism: Uropsilus gracilis; assembly: GCA_004024945.1. Taxonomy (NCBI): domain Eukaryota; kingdom Metazoa; phylum Chordata; class Mammalia; order Eulipotyphla; family Talpidae; genus Uropsilus; species Uropsilus gracilis. The sequence goes on from PVHY01004598.1 coordinate 68,096, forward strand.
GTTGTATTGATTGCAAGTGAGTTTGACTACATTGGTAAAATAATTAAAAATTAAAAGCATGATATGAAGATTTGGTAAATTTCAAGCACTAATGATCCAGAAAAATGTAATATTCTCAGGTGATGCTTAAAGAAATAATGGTGTCATTGGTGTTCTTGGGAAGATCACTATTTTTTAAGTCCTTCTGTGATATATTTATAAGCATAGCAAAGCAAAATCATTTCTTTTGCAGTCGATTTGATACAGTACAGAACTAGAATACAAGCAGAATCAGGTCTTAACATATTCATGGAAGATTGTGTTCATTGGTCCTTACTAGGTGCAAAACTTAAGAACTAATGAGTAAGAAATTATCTTTGAACTCTAATGTAACAAAGATGATGATACCATATTTCTATTTGTAGTGTCTCTGACATTTAGACATATCACAAATTGGTGTGAAATAATTTTTAAAATAAGATTTTACTTTCTTAATTTTGGTTTTAAAATGCCCACACCTCCTTTTGCATGTTTTCTGTCATTTTAGGTTATCTGCAGTTTCTCTTTGGCATGGAAAATTTTGTTTCTTTTAGGGAGAGCATTTGTGATTTGTGCATTCATGCTTGATAATGAAAGAAAAAGGCAGTTTTCAAAAATCATGTTATTCTTAACTTTGGCTTGCCTAAAGTCACACTGGTTTTAGAGTCTCACTGACTTTCAGTTTGGATATGCCATCATAGAATCTGTAGATGAAGAAATTGTTGAGTGTCTCCATTTCTTAATAGAAGCTAATGAGAAACTCAGTTATTTTCTTTCCACTCATGGCTTCTGTTCACCTCTGTTCCTGAAAATCCCTGTAATTTTTTTGTTCTCTATAAGAGGATTCCCCCCCACAGAGGCTTCCTGATATGAAATTAACATTTTATGGCACAATTATAATGCTTTGTCAGAAGACTTTCCCAGTTAACAGTGACTATTGTGTCTTCCTGAAGGCTCTTGGGAAAGTCTCTTCAGATGAGACTGCTCAGAATAGAGAGCAGTGTATACAAAGAACAAAATAGTGGAATATAAATGCACAAACACTACTGAAATGAAAGGTCTTTTTCTGAAGAAAGAAAATTAGATATTTTTAGAAAAATGTGTATTTCTATTTTATGTAACACCTTTATTATTCCAAATGAGTTTTGTGTGTATGAGTAGAGAATCTATCTGTTGTATTCCTATTTGATCAGAAAAAGAAATAAATGCAGTCAACTCCTTTTAAATAGGGAGGTGCAAATAAGCTCTCAAATGTATGTCAAAATCAAGAGTAATCACTGACTTTTTTTATTATGGTGTTAATAGTGTGGTAGTTATAAACTGAAATACACCTGGATTAAATTCCTAATAGTTCATGTAATTACATTGTGATCATGAACATGCTAGTTAACTGTAATTTTCCTGTTCCTCATTTTAAAATGGAGATAATAATAGTACACTTGTCCTAGGATTGTGGTGAGAATTAAAGAACATATGGCACAACAAAAGTATTAGGTATTATTATCTATTATTGCTATTAATTCAGTTCTCTACTTTCATAATAGAATGAGATAATTACTGTTTCTACTTCCACACTCCTTAATACACTCTTCGCTTTCTCCCTACTATTCTTCTGCTTTGTGAAATCTGCTTTATTCCAGGTCAATAATGACTTTCAATTTGCTGAATGGATGTTTTGTAGACCTCATCCTCAGTTCTTTGCCACATTTGGCACTGTTTGCCAGTATGCTCTTCTTGCAGATCCTTCCCATTCTGCCTTCTCAGCTGATTAGAAAAAACAACAGTGTCTCAAATCTGAGCTTCCTCTCTTAACCGCCTTTCCAATTATTAAGAAAGACTCTTGTTTTAAATCTATCCACTGTGCTCTGTGCCCTGCATGCTGTGTTTCACCATGCCTTCTCCCAGATCACTAGACTCAACTTCCCCATGCAGGCTTTCCATAGCAGATAGCAGATATAATACTTGCTGTTTAGAAAAAAGTCGAAAAAATGACTTGTCCAAATGGAAAAAAAAAACATCATTTGGAAGGAAAGCCATGCTTGTTTTGGGACTTAGACTGCAGGTATGAGTTGTGCTTGGGCAGATGAGCATCTTGTTGCAACATCTCATGTCACCAGTATAGGTATTTGACTTGGGACTCTGATCTCTAAAATCGTCCATGAAGAATATTTCAGGGGAATCCAGAAGTGAGGTAAGGATGTTTAAGATAGTCTCTGGTGATTTTCTTACTGGAAATCAGATCTAATGTTCCCCCCAACCAGCACTGGGTGATTAACAGAAAAATTAAGCCTGAGGCAACAGGCCAAATTTGGATGCTATGCCTTCTGTTTTAACACTAGCCAAATGGTAGATAATTTAAAATAAACAAGAAAAGGTCTGGGGTCGCAGTTCTAAAATTATAATGACCATCAGGGTCATTTGGGATGTTTGAAATTCAGGACCAGAGTCTCCTTGCATTGTTGGTAGTGTCTTGATGGTAGCCTGTGTGCTCTTAAAGAAATCCTGCTCTGTTGATGCTCTCCTGTCAAAACTGTGGGGTGCCTGCTATGTCTACTTGGTCCCCAAGAATCATAGGCTTTTCCATGATTCATTGTATTTTCTGTTTCTCCTATCAGAAAAAGAAAAAAAGCCATTCTGTCAGGATTATATTCCCAAGTATCATGTAAAAACCAAGTGTCGCTGTGAAGTCTTCAAACTCTATCACACTCCTATGATTCTCTCTGCAATATAACCTCACATCACAAGCTCTGCACAGAAATGAGGCCAGAAACGCACCGTTGCCCTAGCAACTTCCTGTCTCATGACTCATTCTTTATATCCTGGCAGGAAATTCAACACATCTGTCCCTTCTACATCCCTATACACATCATACAATAAATACATGTCTTAAAGGTTGCCGATTTCATATATCCAGGTCTATTTGAGGTCCATGAGGGAACACATTGACATTTAAACTGAAATTTTATGTCATGGTTTTGGGATGGGTGGGATGTGTGTGTGTGCACGCATGCATGCAATGTTGTGCAGTGTTGCCTTTTTTAATTTCCCTGAAATGTCTCAACCCTCCTGTAGAGATTTTTTTTCTCTAATCTTCAACTAGCTAACTACCTGCTGCTTTCATGATAAAATCTAATTCAACTTAACCAGTATTCTGTTCATCTTTCAGCCATAGTTCTCACTCTCCACATGACATACCTCTCTTTCAAACATGATCTCTCATGGTGTGTCTTTGCAGAGATTTGCATTAGAAAAAACAATTTTCCATTTACTGGTTACAAACTTCACCTAATGAACTACAAAGTCATTTTGTTTGAGGGTCCTTTTTTGTATTTTTCTATTTTCTGTCAGAGGACTTAAAATGTAGCTGCTAAGGGAAGTCAGGAGGACAGATAAGTAAGAAAGAAATCTGGGAAAGAAGAAAGTAAGCCATACATTAATGTAGCAACTAATATCTAGACTTAAAGCTTAGTTTAACACCTTGAAAAAGTAATACTTGTTTTTCTTATGTGCTTCTACAGTAAAAACAAAACCAATATAGAGAAAGTAATATATATATCTTTTCTTGACTTTAACTGTCCAGTGCTGCTATTTCTACTTTTCTCGCAGGCACACATCACTAATGTGATCATCAATCCACACTGCTGGTTATTAAATGGGAATCTATAGAATGCTTTCATCACTCATAACCCTGTACAGTAAAGGAGATCATAGAGATAAAGAAACATTCCCAAAACAACAAAGGTAATATTGTGTCAAGGAGAAAGGGAGTAAAAATACATAAGTCAAGTTTATTTCTTAATTAGTCACCTTGGCATTTGCTTGTTTTGCTAACCTGAAATAACCCTCAGACACACATCAGAAACTTCTGTCAAGTCAGAACAGACCATTAGCACAATGACTACCAATGGAATGTATTAGATTTCAATTCTGATGCTGCCTAGAGTTCATCTCTAAGGATCTAGTGAAACAGCGAAGAGAGGAGTTGGTCATGCCTGTTATTTAACCACACTAGTCTTTTAACCGGGGCCACACTTTATATTTTGTTCTCTAAGGCTACCACTGCATTTCTCAACTTGGTTTCTGTCAGAATTTGGCTAGGTTCCAATAGTAGTGGGCATTAGTGGAAGAGAAAAGAGACTTTGTGTTTTTCCTCCTCTTGCTAGCACAATCACATCAACTGTGTTTGTCCCTTACTCCAACTTCCTTAAGAAACCCTACAAAGAAGCCCATCACACACACACAGGGCACTGCAGTTCTGGGCTAGTGGCCTCTCCAGATTTCTAAAACATCACCTTTTACATTTTGTTTTCCTAGCTGCAGTGTATTAAATACTTTCTACTCCAAAGTTGCTTCTTTGGGTACTCTACATTCACTTTTCTTTGTTCCTTCACTCCTCCCCAAATAATAGATTATTGATACACTAGACTGAATCACTTTTAAAATACCACGTGCCAGTTTTTAACTTTCTATGTGTATGTTCAGACCCTATGACTCTAGATTCTGCTTCCAGTCTTTAATTCAGGGGTTATAATATTTCTACATTTATTGACATGACATCAAACATATCTACATATTCAGCCTACATTAAAGTCATCTTGTTTCATTTTCTTCATTTACATTTCTACTCATTTCTTCTCATGTCATAATGTAAGTCATGCTACAATTATTCCTGTGTGCTGCTTATTCATCATGGGCACAAATTTATTCTCCTCTAGGTATCTTTTTAATGTTCTCCGATATTCTCTCTCTCTCTTTATTCATGATACCTACCTCAAAGTCCTACCCCAGATTCTTTCACAGTTAAGAAGGTGTCTCTAGCTACAATGTATGATACAAAATTTCTTTTGTAAGTTGAAAGTCTAGTTTATCTTGAAATAATGATAAGGATTTCTTTTTTTTTTTTTTTTTTTTTTGCGATATAAAGTTAATGTTGAGGACAGACACCATATCCTCAGTTTCTTTTCTACTGAACATTTCACAGTTATGCAGAAATGATCTCTATTATACACATTGTTTTTCTATATCAGCTTATCCTATCAGTTTATATGCTTTATCCTTTCTTTTTTTCCAATGTATATCATCTTGAATGTTACATTTCTGGCATTCCAATGTTTGCCTTCAAATAGGAGTAGTAGAATGCGTAACAATGATAGTGTTTTTTTTTTTTTAATTCAGGTTTTTAAAGTAACAGTTTTAATTTAAAATGTCTGTGATAGAAAACGAAAAACCATGCAAAGCAAAAACAGTCACCTGTAATTACAAGCAGTTTAGTTTGACATATTCTTCTGTCCTTCCTATATATCCACAGAAGTAAGCATCCATTTTTATGAAAATAATTATTTGTCTATATATTTTATTTTTTGTTTTTTAAACACAGCATGAATTATTGACTATTTCCAAACTTCAAAGCTGTGAGTGACTTTTTCCCAGGATTATTGCTGCTTTAAATCTTTAAAGTTTCCCATTAAAACATCAGAATTGACATGAGCTTGGGTAATGGCATGCCAAGAGTTTTGTGACTGGAATATCCTAATTTGATTTTTGCTCTTGCCACTTATGAAAAGCAGTGGAGGAAAGTATACTGTCTGCTGTAATTTTAATCTTCATGCTTTATTCTTCCTCCTCAGTAGCTCTCCACATTTTCTTCTGCATCAAGGCTCCCATAAAGTGAAGGATAGTAGAAGAGTGTGAAGTAAAACCTCAGGAACATAATATCGAGAAAAAAAATTGAAAGCATGTTTTGCCATCTATTTTTAAATAAAATGTGATCTTCTGCTCTATAAGCACCTATTTTAGTATATAAAAATTCAAGAAATTAAGCTATTTTTATCCTTTAATGTAAATGACATGTAAGAAATGTCATAAACCTCAAATTTTCTTTATAGTACTACAAAAAAGGAAAAATAAGGGAAAGAGGAAAAGGAGCCTGGGGAAGACAAGGAATCTGTCAGTCAGCGCAAATATTCTCCTGGAAGATTCATTAGTTACAGAGTACAAATTAATGTAGCAAAGGAAGCTTGCAAGTTCAGATACAATTCTGATATTCTCTTTCCCATTCCCTGCTTAGCTACAACCTGCCCCTTTAGATAAAACTTGCCATATCCTTGGGTGCAAATGCCTATATTTTTCCATCCTTAAATGTCATCTTATTCCTCTCTCCCCTCCACATTATTTTCTTCAGTTCAACTTAGCTCCTGCGCCTTGTTCATCACTAACATCTCATCTTTTCTTTGACACTGGAACCTATTCTGAAGCATGGTACTTATTTTTTGCCTAATAACTGAAATCTGTATTATGAAGACTAATGATGACTAGGACTCTCTGCAGCCATATTCTACTTGCCTGAGTGAACACATAGAAATGACTCTGCTGGAGAAAGGGGCAGAGATTCTTGTTCCCTGGTGACATAGTGTTTATCACTATGGACACTGTGCAAAAAAACTATGGACCTTCCTACTATTCAGTAGTTTACTTTTAAAAATTCATAAAATAATATTGATCCACTTGTAAGAAATTTTTGTTTCTTAGTTTGCACTAATTTCTACTCTTCCTCTCTTTTCTTAAACATTTGGACCCTTCTCTGCTTTTAACAAGGATAGATGGTGTAACAAATGCTCTAGGAAGGGATAGGGACTGAGATCAAAGAAAGCCAGATCCTTAAGCATAAGTAAAGTCCTTGTCTTTGTGGTGTTAAATCAGGAAAGGGAAAGTGTAAACAGCTATTGACTACATTCCTTGTCTTTGTGGTGTAAAATCAGGAAAGGGAAGTATAAAGCTACTAACTATATTCCTTGTCTATGTAATGTAAAAACTGATAACAAATCAGGTTACCTAAATTATATTCTTTGTCTTTTCATCTGCCTCTGGAAAATCTCACCTACCCTACATGAATTTTAATGCCCCCCCCCCCAACACACACACACACTAGAATGTGCTCCTGGTTATGACTATATAACCACTGGTCTCCAAAGGCTAGGGCTGCTCTCTCTTCCCTGATGCCTTGCTGGGGAAAGAGGCAGTTCCTGGCTGGCTAATAAAGGTTCACTTTTATTAGACCTAGACTATGGTTTAGGCATAGGTCACTCTGCAACAATAGTAGCTAACTGAATTCAGTGGAGCTATCTATCTTTTAATATTATAAAATTAGTTGTAGTGGGAATTTGGAGCAAGAAGATGAATGCTTTAGCATGCATGTTGATCTAAAACATTTAGGGATTCACCATGGATTTCAGTTAGAAACCACCTTTGGTCTTATTTTATTTGAATGACGCTATGGTTCTCTTTCAAGGTCTGATATTTTACCCTACTTTCAAGCTAATAAACTAGTTGTTATGACTCTGCTGATGCTGGCAGATGACAGAAAACTTCAAGGTCATAGACAACAAACTTGAGTAGTTATTTATTTATTTTTTTTTAAACAAACTTGATTAGTACAGCACAACAGGCATGCTGTCACATCCCTCTGGGTCATGAAGTGGGCCCCAGGGGTTGCCTGCATGATCTGCACCATAGTACAGAAACACCAAGAATCTCAACTTGCACAGAAAGCCTGCTATCTGTTATGGTGAAGATAACACTGCAGAGATGACTTTTTATCATTCAATATTTATTATCTTAACAATAAAATGAAACATCTGCTTATTGAGGTTATTATGATGTTGAAAATATAAAGTCTGTCTATCAGAAAGTTTTTCATACAAATGTGATTATTTGTAAATTATGGGATACATAGTAGTTTTGTTACAATTTGATTTAAAAACAAAATTTTGAGTTTTTTCCTCTTAGCTAATTTCTCACCAATAATAATAATAATAATAATAATAATAATAATAATAATAACATAATTCTTATGCTAAAGATTAAAAAAAAGACTAATGATAAAATAAGTGGAAATGGATCCCTAAATTTCAAATACAGATTTCAAAGAAGAGTGATTGATCTGTCTTGTTATTTACCCTTGTGTGTGAGAAAGAGAGAGAAAAACAAAGAGAAATGTTAAAATTCTAAGTCAAAAGACATAGTAGGATTGAGGGAATTTTAGTAGTAACAATAACTATCACTGAGCATTTTCTAAGTTGCAGACACTGTAATAAGTATTTTTCATACATTAATTGACTCATAGCATCTTATAGGGTTGCTTACATAGAAGTGTAATTAAAACCAACCAAATCAGGAAACGGAAACTGAACACAGTGTTCAAGCTCTGTTCAATTCACAGAGCTGGAGGTAGGACTCTAATCCTCCAGATAGCCAACGGCATAACTCCAGGGCTTACTGCCTCCTAGGTGAAACTGCTACCTCCTCAGGACCATGTAGCATGGAAAGTATTGGGTTTTTATCATACACCCTCTACTTTAGAGAATATAATTTTTAATTGAAAACTAATATCCCTCCATTCTGAGAAAATAGAAGACTGGTATTACAATATGAACAAGTGATCAAACTGTGATACACTGTATGTTTCTCAAAACTCAGAAATGTCAATCTCAAAAGGGTGAATTTAAGATTATATAAATTAAAATCCAGGAAACCTAAAGTTAATAATCCAAAAAGATGATGCCTAAATTCAAATGGGTAAACATAAGGCAACAACTTAAAAAATGATGCTTTCAAATGACAAGTAGTAATACTTGTTCTGGAATTAGAAGCATGGTTATTAACATTTACAAATTTAACGGTCATTTTAAAGATCCCTTTCCCTGTGTCATCTCATCTTCCTCCACCCAGCAAATAACTAACATAAACTTGAATGTGATTTTTTTTTATTCCATGGTGTTTTTTGATAGCTTTAAGATTTGTACCTTTGAAATTTTGTATATTAAATTAATGTCTTCCCAATTTACTTACGGCAGCATTTTTAATCACATTCCCATTTACTGATGATAAAATTTACCCTTCAGTCATTTTTTTCTGATATAAAAGAAGAAATAAGCATACTATCTAGTAATACTTACATTCCCTTAAGAAGTACCCCAACCACTTTCTGAAAAGTTTTTTCTTGTTTTAGTGAATATTTTTGCCTCCTCAGTTGTAGCTTTTAAATGAAAGATGGAGGAATGAATACCCTTGTTCTAGAAATACCTTTCTGGAGTAAAGTCTATGTGTAATTTTATCATTAAAATTTAGCACTATAAACACATTTTAAATCCTGCCAAATTCATTTTTTTAATTTTGAGGTTATGTTTTTGTTCGTTCCTGTGTGCTCGTGTTCTACTCACCCTTCACCACCACCCATGTAGATATTTATTTTTTAAATACTGCCTAGTTTCTGCATGGGAGCTTATAGGGATTACTTTAAAATGTAAATCAAAGCATATTATTCTTCTGCTCAAAACCTTCCAGTAGCTATATTAGTCCAAATATAGTCAAAATCATTACAAAGTCCTTTGTTATTGCTCTGACCTCATCTTCTAATTCTGTTCCCTGTTCAAACTGGTCTTGCTGTTCCTGGACATGACAGACTACTCTGGCACGAAGGCCTTTGTACTTAATATTCTCTAAGCAGTGTATTACTGTTTTAGTTCCCCATCTCTGTCCCTTATCTTTTTGACCCTTTCTCCTCGTACTCTTCTTAATCTGGGAAATTCTGTTTTATCTTACTATTTGCTACTACTTTTAATTAGTTAATTTGCTACCATGTGAGGATGCAAGTGCCATATACATATATTCCACAGACCCAAGCGATTCCCAGCTTCAGTCTCCCAGGTAGCTGCGATTATAGGCTCCTGCTACCGTGCCCATCTGTGATAACCTCTATGTTATCACAAGTGCACCATATTTTTCAGTTTTAAATGTAGAATAATATTCTATTGTGTAAATATACCATATCCTTTTCAACCATTCATCAGTTTGGGGCCATTCAGGTTGTTTCCTGATCCTGACTGTTGTAAACAGTACTGCGATAAACACCTAAGTACGAGTGTCTTTTTGAATTAGCGTGTTGGTTTTCTTTGTGTAGATCCCCAGAAGTAGGATTGCTGGAACAAATGGTAGCTCCATTTGCAGTTGTTTGAGTTTCCTTCACACTGCTTTCAATAGCGGCTGGATCAGTTTGTATTCTCACCAGCAGTCTAAGAGTGTTCTTTTCTCTCTATATCCATGCAGCACTTCTTGTTGACCCCCCACACACACACCTTTTTTTTTTTTTTTTTTTTTTTTTTTTTTTTTTTTTTTTTTTGATATGGGCCATTCTTTATGTGTAAGATGATATCTCATTGCGGTTTTGATTTGCATTTCTTTTATGAGCATTTTCTCATAAGCCTATTGGTCATTTGTATTTCCTCTTTGGAGAAGAGTCTTTTTAGTTCTCCCAGTTTTTTGATTGTTTTTTTTTTTTTTTTGTTAAGTTGTGTGAGTTCTTTGTGCTGATTTCCAAAAGAGCAATTGCTGCATCAAATGGTAGTTTCATTTTCATTAGTTTGAGGGTCCTCCACAGTGGTTTCCATAGTGGTTGAACCAGTTTACAATCCCGCCAACAGTGTTCCTTTCTCTCCACATCCATGCCAGCACTTGTTGTTGCTCATATATATATATATATATATATATATATATATATATATATATATATATATATATATATATATATATATATATATATATATATATATATATATATATATATATATATATATATATATATATATATATATATATATATATATATATATATATATATATATATATATATATATGGACCATTCTTGCTGATGTGAGGCAGTATCTCATTATAAATTTGAATTGCATTTCTCTGATTGCTAGTGATGATGAGCAGTTTTTCATATGCCTGTTGGCCATTTGTATTTCCTTTCTGGAGAAGTGTCTTTTTAGTTCCTCTCACCATTTTTTGACTGGGTTTCTTGGCTTTGTTTTTGCTAGGTGAGTTCCTTATAGATCTTTCTTATCAATCCCTTATCACAGTTATGGAGTGCAAAATTTTCTCCCATTCATTTGAGTTTCTTTTTGTTTTCCATTGTCTCTTTTGCTATACAGAAGCTCTTTAGTTTAATGTAGTCCCAGTTTTTTATGTTTTCCTTTATTCATTTATTTATTTATTTTTTTTTTTGTCAACTACAGATGTATCAAAAATGGATTTCTGAATTGTAACTCATGGAGGATTTTGCCCGAGTTTTCCTCTATGTATTTTATGGTTTCAGGTCTAACATCCAAGGCTTTTATCCATTTTGAGTTGTTTTTTGTACATGATGCCAGTGGTATATTAATTCTATTAATTCCTGAAGACCTTGCTTGAATGTTTGCAATTTTTTTTTACTTCCTGTAGTTTGTTTTCAGATTTGATCTAAACTATGGGTCACTGTGACATCTATCAGTTGGCATGGTTGAGTCCTTTGCAAGGTTGTGATGATCTTTTGCCCATGTTCCTGTGGTGATTAACCTCTTTGCCTTCTCATGTGCTTTTATTTATTTTTTTTCAATGTTCCCCTGATGACATTATTACCCAGAGAGTGGTCTGGTAGTTGATCTCAGGCTTGCTTTTACTTAATTATTAGTTTATTAAATAATTATTAGTTATTTAAAGATAATTATCTATTCCCTTTGGCAGGTGTTTTCTTAGTCTTGTGGTCACCCTTAACTTTTTTATCTGCACCAGTGCCTGGGGTTTGCAAACTGCAAGCTGATGTCTCCTCTCTCACCTGTGGGAGACGGGTGACTTGTAGCTCTCTGGTTGGGGCTATCCAAGAATCTCTGGATTGCTGGAGTGCCTGGGAAGAGCCTGGGGCTTGCAAACTGCAAGCCCACATCTCTTAGTAACCTCTTTTTGATTGTATAATGTGTGAATATATCTTTCCACTCAGTAGGTATATATAGTTAGATATCTATCTGTATTTTCTTCTACTGTGTAGTTTTTTAATTGAGAAAATAGCAATTTTTTATTTTTTCCTTTGTTTCTCTTGTTGTAGAGGTTGAGTCTCCAAAAAAATCATCTTTATCATTGATATCATTGATACCAAAATCATGAAACATAGCACCAACAATTTCTTCTGTTATATTGTAGCATGTTTCTAAGTCTTCAATCCTTTTTAAATTGTTTTTGTGAATGGAATTAGAGAATGATCCAATTTTATTACTTTATATGTGGCTATCCAATTTCCCAGCATCATTTGTTAAACAGACTCTTCTTCATTGTATTATCATTTCTCCTTTATCCTAATTACATTGAAACATACCCAGACTAATTTCTTAGTTTTCAATTCCTTATTTTTGATGTATGGATTTATCTTTAATGCGGTGCTTGCTTAAACCGAGATCTTTTTTTCCTTTTAATGTGGCTTGTTTTTTGGAAGAATCTCACTAATAGTTTCATGGATTATTTTAAATTTACATAATACTTTTGGTAGACTAGTCATTTTAACTTTATTGATTCTCCCCATCCATGAGTATGAAATTTGTTTCTGTCAAGTTTTACATTGTTTTAAGTTATTTCCTAGATACTTGATTATTCTTGATTAGATTTTAAATGGTATTCTTAAATTCTTTTTCTTGTTTCTTGTTTGTACATAAACATGCAGTCAATTTTTTAATTTTTTATTTTATAAATGCCAATTTGCTATATTCATTTTTCAATAGATTTTTAGTAGAGTTTTAAGAGATTATATATATATATATATATAATTAAATAGTCTACAAATAATCATAGTTGCCTTTCTTTTCCAGTTTCAATTCCTTTTCTCATTATCTGATTGCTATAATTAAATTCTCTAGTATTTGGAGTGGTGACAGTGAATATCTTTGTTTTGTGCCTGATCTTAAAGGCAAAACTCAATTTTCCATCATTAAGTATATTGGCTACAGGTTTGTGCTTTATCACCTTTATGGTGATGTTAAGCTCATTTAAGTCCCATCTTAAGAGTTTTTGTTATGAGTAAGTTACGTTATTAATTGAAAGTTCTACCTGTGAATAGCCATTTTTTTTCCTCAAGGAATATGATAGTAGAAGGAAGAAACAGGGAGGGCATTAATTCTATATAACCTTTATATTAAAGGAATTTTCTAGATTTACTACAGTTGCTGCCAAAAATATCTTTGTACACTTTAAAAACATACTATACAATTCAAAAATTTTATAAATGTTTTTGATTTGTAGTTCTTGAATATTGAAGGTCTGGAATGGTCTGTACTGCTACATTTATTTTAATCTGATCAGAATTATGATAGCTCTATGGCAAATTGTAGATGTACACTAAAGAAATTTAGATGAACTCTGGTACAATAGTTTTCCAGTTCCTCTAAGCATATATGATGGGATATGTGAATGGCACGTACGAATTTTTACAAAATTTTCATGAATAAGTGGAATATGCTCTACCGCATATAAGTGGATTGATAGTGAAGAAGTCATTTGAATTTGGAGTCAGAAAGTCAATTTTCTTGTTTATAAAATGGTAAAAGTAAATATTGCAGGAGTGTATTTTACAAATAGAAACACATTGTTCAAAAACTGCTAATACAAGTGTACTTGGGAGTCTCAGTGACAATCTCCAAATTAGGGTAAGTGACTTCCCACTCTTAGAATGATCAAGGAATGAGAAACATGAGAGATCTTTTCTTTCAAACCTTCATCTAATCCAGGCCACCCAAGCAGTTGTGTATTGTGTTGTGGATCATTTGGTTATTGAAAATGAAGTAGTTTAAAGGGAATCTGACTTTTAGTTGTCTCTGTGTCTTGGCTAGTGTGAATAATGTGACTATAAAGACAGTGGTGCATATATCATTTTGAATTAGTGTTTTCACATTCCTCAGGTAAAGATGTTGAGGCATGCATACTCAGTGGACTGATAGCTATTAAAAATGATGAAATCTTGCCTTTTATGACATCACAGAAGGAATGATAGGTGATTGTGCTAAAGAAAACCAAAAACTGGAAAAAAAATATTTTTACATAGATGTGGAATATAAATAAAATCACAATTAAAAAAAAAACACCTCAGACTTGAGAGGAAAGTGGTGTTAATAGAGACAGGGAAGCTGGAGGGGATGAATGTATAGAGGTCCTCAGATGGTAATGTGAATATCACTAGAATTCTAGTGCTAGTTGTGATGAAGATATACACCTATGGATATGTATAGCTGAATCCCCCCAATTTATATAGTATTATAAAATAATAGTAAATCAATAAAATCTTGTCCTATAAGGAAATCTAATGTATTAAAAAATTAGATGGATATGAATGAGGTAGTTACTGGGGAATTGTGAGAACACCTTTTAATTTTTAGCAAACTTTTTATTCAGCTATAGCATACATCAGGGACCATACGTATATATAAAGTGAATAATTCTCCTAAACTAAACATCCCCTAAAAACTAGTATCCTTATCAAGAAACAGAAAAAAAAAAAAAAAACTGCCCTAAAGTTGAGTCAGAAAATTGCCTTCAAAGGGCAACTGTTATGTGACATACAATTATATTTTATGTACTCTGTAGGCATGATTTGTGCAATATCATATTTTTTAGTTTAAGCTGTGCTGTTACAGCAATAGCCTTTATTTCTCAATTTAGTCGACTAGCTTACATATAGCACAACTTACCCATTTTACTAGGTATGAACCTTTGGTTTCTTTACAATTTTAATTTTTACAAAGAATTCTCCTGTTATTTTTTACAAATCTCTCCTCTACCTCTCTCTCAGTGTCATGTGCACACAGTTATGTTGGATGCATTTCTGGAACAAGCATATGAGCAGTAAAGTCTAGCAGTACTGACAAACACTTTTTTAAGAATTTACATTAATTCACATGTTCACTCAAAGTAACTGACTCTAAGCTGTTTGTCAGCACAGTATTGTAGTGACTTTTTAATCTTAGCTATTCTAATAGATGTGTAATCAGATCTTACTGTGGATTTAATTTGTATTTACTCGATGATTAATAACATTAAATGCATTCCATTAACATATTATCCACTTATTGATATTCTACTTTAAAATTCCTATTTGTTTTTTTATTATTTGTTAAATTGGTTTAGTTGTTTTTCTTATTTTTAAGTTTTCACATGTTCTGGATATAAGTGCTTTATTGTATCTACATGTTGTGAATGTTTTCTTCTGGGACTCTACTTTCTTCAATCCTACTAGTGACTTCTGATAATAAGTTATCATTTTTAATGCAGTGACTTATCAGTCTGATTTCTTAAGGATAAAACTGTCTTTGTCTTCTTAAAAAATATCCTAACACAATTCACGTATCTTCCTAAGTTTTTTCCTGGGAGTTTTATTTTTCTGTCTTTCATACTCCTCACATTTGATTCCATTAATATATAAAATAGTTTTGGTATAATGTCTGAAATATCAGAAACATTTCACTTTTAAACTGGAGTCAATTATTCAAACAAATACTTACAGAAAAAGAAAAGGAACTGTTCCCATTGCACTACATCATTTTAGTTCCATAACCATTCACTTATATTTGTGGCTCTTAAGATTTTTTGCATCAGTCTGTAGTAACCATTTGGATTACAGAAATCATGATTCATCTATAAATATTATAGGTTTTCTGAGAAGTTGAAAAATGCTCTTGGCTTCATTTGGACTCAATTGAACTACTTCCAAACTTGTGGTTTGTGACTATAAATTACTGTCTCATCTATATGACTAAGTATTCAGGTCATTTTGGTCACTGTGGTTTTGAGAATGGAGAGCCTAAAAGCAGAGTGATGTGCTTTTCCTCTCATAGATCCCTTACTGAGATCTAACAATCAGCATTGCCATAATTTCATTTTCTCCCAATTCTCTAAGGAACTCTCCTGCTCTGTGTTGGGGCAGCAAATGAATGTATAATGTTGAACCAACTGAAAAAGTATAGGTTGAGAATTCAGATGTGAATGTAGCCTTAGACTTAAAAGTGTTTGCAAAACTCATATCAGTAGAATCATAAGTAACTAGTTCTTATATTTTATGTGCTTTTTAGCTTTAGTGTTGATGACAGTTCTTTGTCATAGTTATAATTTAGGGGATATCTATGTACCTGTAGTTTCTGATATATTTAGAAGGTTAGTTGATTTCCCAATCCAGTTGCTAAATTGAAGATTTTTTTATTTTTTTGCTTAGGTAACTGGTTCAAAATATTGTATATGCATTAGGTGTATGTGTCATACTTCTTTAGATGTTACCATACCATATCTGCCCTAATATATTCATAATCCATCATCACAGACAATTGAACCTACCCCTCTCTGTCTCCTACCCCCCCATTTCTTCTGGCAAACTCAGTTCTGAAATTGGCTATCTAGGGTTCATTTTGATTTGTTTTTGCCTCTTCCTTTGTTTCTCTGTATTACACACATGAACTGTATCATCCAGTATTTAATTTTTGCCTTCTGACTTATTTCACATAACATCATCCCCTCCGGTTCCATTCATGCTGTAGCAAATGGGAAGGTTTCATATTTGTGTTTTTTATAGCTGGGTAGTATTCCATTGTGGGTATATATATACACATATATATGTATATATATGTATATATATACATATGTCTGTTTTATTCTCTCATCAGTGGGCATATATGTCTTTTCCATAACTTGGTTATTATAAATAGTGCTACAGTGAACATAGTAGTGTTATATCCCTTCACATTAGTGTGGTTATATTTAAATAGACACCTAGGAGTGTATAACAGAATCACATGGAAGATCTATGTTTATTATTTTGAGAAACTGCCATACTATTGAACTTGTCTACTGTCCCACCAACAGGGGTATGAAGTTTTCTTTTTCTCCACACTCCAGCCAATATTTGTTGTTTCTGGTCTTTTTGATATGGATTGTTCTCACTGTTATGAAAGGGTATCTCATTTTCATTCTGATTTGCATGTCCTGATGACAAATAATAATAAGCATATTTTCTTGTATCTCTTACTCATTTGTCTTTGGAGACATGTCTATTTACTTCTGTGCATTTTGGCTAGGTTATTTTATTATCTTTTGGTTGAATTCTGTTTGTTCTCTTTAAGATTTGGATATCAACTCCTTGTCAGCTGCATTTTCTCTCATTCTGTAAGGTATCTTTTTGTTTTAAAGCTAGATTTTTGCTGTGTATGTAGAAACATTTTTACTTTGATGTAGTCCCATTTATTTATTTTTGTTTTTGTTTCTCTTGCTGATGGAATCTAGTTCCTAAAGACATTCCTGAAGGCAATGTCTTGTTTTCTATTTTTATTAATAACAAATAATATGATGCTTCTCAAGTACATTCGCATTTCAATAAGGGTACTATTAAAATGTCTCCCAAATTATAAAGCAAACTTATAAGGTGATCAGAATTGATGCTATTTTGGAAAAAAAAAAAACTGCCTCTCTCAAATCACCTCAGTAAGATTGCTCAGTGTATCATTTAAGAACAGACCACTTTAATGGACCTCATTTTTGTTGCAGTCCTTTGACCTGACTTAGGGGATTTTTCTTCTCACATGCCCTGCACATTGTCATGTAGCAATCAAAGAAATAGAATTTAGGTCTAGAGAAAGCCAAAAGTACTCAATTCTTAGCTTCAAGTCATAATTTGCCAATGCGCCAAGATTGGTCTTTTATGTGTTAAGAACTATCATTGTATAAAAGAGAACAAAAAATATAGCCCTAACTGTATTTTCAAATCTTTGTGTTAATAGTAAATTTATTAAACAACTCTCCAACTCTAATAAACAGGAATTTGTACATGCTTAAAATTTGTAAATTTCTATAAATTTGACCCTTTCTTTCTTAGTCTGAAGGATAATTTAATGAAAGGCAGGTAAATATAAATATGGAGAAATGATAATGCCATTTGTTAAGATACCTATGTTCTAGGTCTAGAAACTGAAATATTCCCATATTTAATCTGTCCCTAAAGACACATTCAATGTCTTTTCACAGAGCACAATGGCAGATATCCAAAGTAATATATTCAGCAGTTCCTTTAAAAATGAGTAACAACTTCACTCTTAAACTTGGATGTCAGGTTGTGATTTACTTCTGCATAGGGGTAGGTGATTTAGATCAGTACCTATTTCTAAATAGCAAATTACTCCAAATTCAGTGGCTTAAAGACACTGATTCTGTTGATCATCAATCTGCATACAGCTGACTGCATCCTCTTCAGGGTCTTCCACAAGTTGCAGTATGGCCCATTCAGTGGTTCTTAGAAGTTTACTGGAGAAAGATTTTCTTCATAGCTAGAGTGGTGTTGGCAGTTTCCAGGAGTGCATGGATTGTTGTAGTAAGGATTTAATTTCTTCACTGTTAAAACCATTGTAAGAACAATGAAACGGAGCTCTTCACCAGCAATGTTTAAAAAATAGACAAACTGATACTCCAAAAATCAGAGTGTAATGATAGTGATTTTGAGAAGCCATAGTTACTTCTTGAGGTAAAAAAAATAAAACACTGAATCATTTTAATTTTGGCAAATGGGAACCTGATCTCTTCAACAGAATAAGTATTTGGCAGAATGGAGGAACTGAGTTATTGATTTGTAGACTGGTTGGCAGATAACAGGTCTGAAACTCTAATATTTCTTTATGTGGTCATTTCTTCCAGGAGTGCAACCCCCCTTTTCTATCTGGAGGCTTGTAGCATATCCAGACTAATACATTCTTTAATAAAGAAATAGAATAATGTAGGTTTGCCACTAAAATTATCAAAACCTAAATCCAAAACCACTTTTTTTTAATTTTAAGGTGGAGGATTTATAATATTTAGTCAGCTGAAAACTTGAATTAATAATGAGAAATTTAATTTTACCCCATGCCATTTAGTTTTGTGTAAGTCAGTCAGGTTTAACCTTGCTAAAGGCATATTCTACTAAGTAAAAATTGAGGTTTGTTAGGGAAATTGAGGAATGAAATCAGTTCTACTTAATACATAATTATTTTTTTCCTGATGCTATTCATATTCTTAACATTCCAATTAGTAAATATTTCAAATACAAGTGTTTCTGTGTCTTTACCATGCTCATTCAGTTCATCATCACGTAACTAGCCTCTCTGGTTTCAGACTTGTCTCTTTAATATCTTTATTAAAAGAAAAAAATTTTAGAAGAACAAATACACCACTACTATGGGGTAGAATGTCTAGAGTGAGTAAAATTGTGTGCATTTCTATGTCGAGGTGGGGGGGTGAGTAAGGGTATATCTGAATGTTGTACTTTCTGCATAATTTAGCTGTGAACTTAAAAGGTGCTGACAAATTGTTTTATGAAAGACCACAGGTATTCTTTAAAAAAACAAATCAGATCATTTTTCACATTTGTTAAGAATCTTCCAACATTTTCCATCCTGCCAAAATAAAATTTGACACCCTTTCTGTAACTTATATGTTTTCCTTAATGTAGCCCAGGTGAGTGCTCTGACATCTTTCCATCCATCTTTTCTCCTTGTTCTTAAATCTTCAGCAAACAGGTCTCCTGCATACTTGTCAAATTCACCAGCCATACCCCTACCACTGAATTGTTTCCTGTGTGGTCTGACAGTATGCTTTCTCCCAGACATCTGCATACGTTGCCTCCTTTTCAGGTAGGCTTGCATCAGAAGGGCACGGTGCGTCCTTGTCAAAGATGTCCTTCCCCATCATCAAATCTAATAGAAATCATTCTTCCTCTCATCTTTCCTCATTCATTATGTTCTGTCCTTTCACACAGATTAATACCTTCATGCTTATTACAACTTGACAGGCTTTTGCATTTTGCTTAATCTGACTTCACACCAAGGATGTAAGATTTATGAGTAAGGATTAGATCTACTTTGTTTATTAGTATGTCCTACATGTCAATTTAGAATATGACTAGATAAGATATTTAAAGGTGTTCTTTTAATGATACCTTTCCACTATTTGTTAGAAAACTGTCATAGCAACTATACAAGATCATGGTGATTCAAATTGCCTTGGAGTTAAACAAAATACAACCTGCAAACCTGCAACTGTTATCCTTTAAGGGCTCTAAGATTCCTTACAGAAACTTAGAGTCAACTGGATTAATAAATAATTACCATTCTGTGGTAGAATTACTTAACTTAATGGATATTTTCTGTTTTTGATTTCCAAGCTCCTGGAATTTTAATGTGCTCTATAAAACTTGGAATAATAGCTTTCCCTTAGTAGAAATAAAACTTAACATCAATGAAAGTTTTTATTGAAAACAATTGGAATCCTATCAGTACTGGAAACAATATAACTGTTAGGAGAAAGGCATTGATAAGATCAAACATAATTTGAGTTACTGATAAGGAAATTGCTTACTTTGTTCTTTAGGTAAAATTACCCTCATATAATAATTTTCCATTAATAAATTTCAATCTCTCTTTCTCTCTACCTTCTCGCCCAGCCCCTTCTGGAATCAGTGTTAAAAGCAGAAGCAGAGTTGCTTAGTACAAAGAGGTGATAGTCATTTATGAGTGAAACTATAGTGGTTATTTATAGTTTGCCAGATACTGCTGTAGGAATCACAAGGTACACAGATGATGGGATTCTAAAGGATATCAGATCTACTCAAGTATATGGTAAAATCTAGAAAGAGTAAAAATGCTAAACAAAATGCAGTGTAGTCACAAATATAAAAGAAGTAAACCTTTGAGTAGGGGATCAGAAATTTTTTGAACAAAAGAAATTAGCTTCCCCTTTGTTCTCCAATTTATATATGTTATTATTTTAATCATAAGATAGTAAATGAAAACTTTCAAAAGCATTTCTGTCCATCATATTTTATTCAAGTAAACAGTGGTGAGAATAAAAATATATTAGATATAAACTTACTGTTCTTAGAAGACTAAATAATGAAAGCATTGAAAAGTTGTTTAAATTGTGAATAATTCAGGATAAAATGAAATCATTGTTATTTCCAAATGGGTAAATTATGACACCAACAGCCTTTGATATCACACATAGAAATTACACTGAATTCTAAATATTACCTGCCATATACACAACAAGAGAAAACCTCTCTAAATGGCCATAGTCCCCAAACTTGAACATCAAGAGAGGCTAGAGAAGACAGAGAACTTTGTAAGGTCAGAAAATTGTATGTTTCAGGAATATTACTTGGGAGATAACACATATCCTAAGTGTTCTTAACTTGGTGCCTAGGACCACTACAGCAGTCAAAAGAAACCTTTGGCTACTCTTTCAGATATAAATGTTTATAAACGTGTGTGTACATGTATAATTACAAACCAAACCAATTTTATTGAGGTCCCATTTTTTCAGTGACTTTCTTGGCAGTTCATGTACCCATAATTATAAACTTATGCACATCTGGGAACCAGAAGACTGTTTGAGTATGGAATTTGTGAAACTAAGTCTTCTTAGGTATAAAAAAGAATACCAATGCTTACGATAATGGCATGAAGGAATGGATGAAATAAAATGGTTGTAATGAGACTATCACAGTGAACTTGAATCTTGATGTATCTGGAAGATGTTATATAATAAGTTATACTATCTTCCTCCACACTTTAGACTTTGGCAGAAAAATGAAATCTAAAGTCAGTTGTCAAAATGTTTAGTTTTAATGAGTGTTCAAATAGCTATTTCTCTTTCAAGTACATTTCCCTATTGTTACTAGCCAAAACTATCCTTGAGTTCCTCACTCAAAAATGTAGTGACTCTGACCATGGCAATAGATTTTGAAGCTGAGATTTATTAAAACAAGAGAGCAAGAGAACACTCCAGTGAGATCTCAAGGATGAGTTTCTTCCTGAGAAACAGTAAGCCTCTCCTTTACACAGAACACAAGGTACCTAAAAGAAGGAGTGACTTTTGGGAAGAACCATGAGTGCTTTGATGATATGGAAGAGTACACAGACCACACTTGAGGGAAGACATCCTATATTATCAAAATAATATGGATGTACATCAATGGTACTTCATTATTTTTAATTAAGAAAAGGGAAGATATTAAACACACGAGGTACAAGAGAGGAAGATTTGTAGCAGCTTCCGGACAGCCACAAACAAAACAGGCTTTTCTGTTTTGCATATTCAGAAAATGGAGGGCAAATCCTTGCAGAGGCAAAGACCATAGTGTTAAAATGAGAACATGGAATAAATTTAGAGTTCTTAAAGTACATGAACCACTGACTGGTGGACCAGCAATGTCTCTGCTGTGTAGTCTCTGACTGCTAAGACAGTTTACTAAAACGAGATGCTAGGTACAGAGTAAAAATTTGCTACTAATTCTTAAACTAAGTTTGTGCTATCATTAGCCTTCTTGTTTCTCAGATTATATGTAAGAGGAAAGAACCACACACATCTTAATCCCATTAATGGCGAGAAATCCCATCTCGCCATTAGTGAGGTGGTAGCTACACATGTTTGCTTGTCTGGGACAGCTAGGAACAGAGTGCTCATTTTTTTATATTCCCTGGAACTTGCTACCTTCTAAATGGACTAAGAAATCTGCTCTGAACAAAATTATAGAGGAAAAAAGAAAATCTAAAAACAAGTTTGAAAAAGAGTCATTTAAAGAAGAGAACTTCTAGAAAATCCCACTCAAAATTTATATTCAAATGAAATAGCTTTGAACACCTACATGGCTAATAATGAGCAAAAATAAGAAAAAAGAGAGATTATCATCTATGGGAACTCAAGTCAGCCTTCACCTGGGGAGGTTCCTCACCTGGAATGATTCTGTCAGTGCAAGACCTGCCTCATTAGTGCCTTTGCAGAGTAGTACAAATTCGCAAAGAAACCCTTATCTCTGAAGAAACATTGGCTCTGTGTTAAGTACAGATAATAGTTTACTCATTTTTAATGGGTCAGGAAGAATTGCTTTTCTCTCAGGGAGATATCTGAATTCTTTGTTTCCCATGTGAAAATACATTGGGGGAGTGGGGGAAACCAGTTCTGAGCCTTAAGATTGTTCTCCCCCATTGCTGTCTGCTGATACCTTCATATCCCCAACACTCCAAACACTATCTTCTAAAGAGTAGAGGCAATATAGCCCTCACCTAGATTTAAAAGCAATTGCCATGGGGTTCTAGAGAAAAGCTTTCATGAGAGAAAACAATGTGCCCTAATCTGAACCCCACCTCTAAAAGAGGGACTAAAACTTCTGTCTTTGGGACTTCATAATTTCAGTCTATTCAACATGAGCTAGAGTTCTTTGAGAAAGTTTCTCCAACTTTTCCACTTTCATTATGCAAATAGATGTTTTCCCTTCATCATTTTCTTGCCAAGTAACCTCAGGTAGATTGTTAATGTATCTTTGTGACTCATTTGATCACCTACAAAAACAAAATGAGTAATAACCACTAATTCATTGATCTGTATGGTAATAAATTACTTTGCGTACATTGACTAGAAAAGTAGATGGCAAGGGAGGCCTGTGTAGAAAGAGACAAACCTGGGATTACCCTTTTTTTCAAGATAACATGCATATGTTCAATGACTAAAAGCTCTTTTGCTAGAAATACCTCACAGTCATGGAGATTAACTACTTAAAGGAACTGCAGACTAAAGGTTTATTTCATTTGGACAAAGCCAGTATTAGTGCATTCAACAAACATTTATAGAATAACAAAATTCCAAAATATAAACCAGTAAAAAAAGAATATAGTTTGTCTTCAAAAATAAGTGATTAAGAGGCTGCATTTACCTCTCAATCTCCATTTCTCCCTTTCCCTAAGAATCTTGATCAACTGCATAAACAAAGCTCTTGTATTTAAGAGATCTAAAGGATTAATAAAGTACATATTCTAGGACTCTGAGAAGTGAGTTTCAGAGAAATTATTGCATATTAAAGAGAAAGAATTAAGATTGAAGAAGAAATAGAGAGTCTAAACAATCCAATCACAAGCAGTGAAATTGAAGCAGTCATAAAAACTCTCCCTAAAAACAAAAGCCCAGGACCAGATGGTTTTACAAATGAATTCTACATGACATTCAGAGAGGAAATAACCTATACTATTAAAACTCTTCCAAAAAATTGAGAAAGAAGGGAAGCTCCCAAACACATTCTATGAAGTAAACATCACACTCATACCAAAACCAAACAAGGACAGCACCAAGAAAGAAAGCTATAGACCAATTTCCCTAATGAACACAGATGTAAAAATATTAAACAAAATACTAGCAAATCGAATCCAACAATGCATAAAAAGCATTATTCACCATGACCAAGTGGGATTTATCCCAGGGGCACAAGGATGGTTCAACATCCGGAAATCAATTAACATAATCCACCATATCAATAAGAAGAAAAACAAAAACCATATGATCATATCAATTGATGCAGAGAAAGCATTTGACAAA